>JAJOOH010002334.1:0-20023 GCA_029582605.1 Solanum gracilifrons
CAGGGTATTTGAATCTATAGAGGGATTGAGAAAAAGAATCGGATTTAGGCGAATTGGGGTGAGAAAACGAAGAAGGAAAAAGTCGAGCAGGCTTTGGCACGCCAGTCCGTCACGGACTTGCTCCCCCAGTCCGCGTCGCAGACTTGCTCCCCCAGTGCACAAAAATTACCTCCACGTCACGGAGAAGACGCAGACTCCTCTGTTTCAAAAATAAATTTCACGATCAAATATTTAAATGCATCTCTGCATCGCGGACTGTGTCCAGATAGTGATTTCTTGATTGTTTTCATGTTTAACTATCTAAAAACACTCCTAAACATCATGAGATCTTTCCTATCACAAATCACAATCCTTGAATCCATAAATATAATTCAAGAAAAGTTAAGAGTCAAGTCAAGAGAAGTTCATAGAGTTTTTCAAAAGTCTTTTACAAGCGTTTTAACTTTGTTTTAAGACTTAAGTTTTGAGTTGAGTAAAGAGTAAGAGTAGAGTTCATTTCTTCAAAGATTATACGGGAACTAAGTATTCCCAAGAATTAAAATGTTTTCACATTTGAGCAAGAAAGGAAACACCAATTTCCAAGGGAGCTTTTAAGCTAAGTTTTGAGTAATTATCTCAAACCAAAGAAAGAGTTTTGTTTTAAAAACATATGAGCTGAGTATATTTTGGGAGTAGTATTGAGCACCAATATGGGGACGCGAGTTCATAATAACTAAAGTCTCCATAAACCATGTAGCCATAATGGGTAGAACGGATCATACTTTTTAGATGATTCCTTAGTGCTTTTTAGCATAGACTAGTGGATCCATTTAGTTAAGGCGTTCTATATGACGGCAAACTATAGGACAGTTTGACAGCGTGGGCAAGACACTGTATCATCACTTAGGCTCATAGTGGTGGTTGTCGGTTAAAGAAACTCCCACATTATTATATTACTTTACATGTAAACTGAGTTGTTATTACATTTCTTTAACAAATTGAGTTACTACCTCCTGTTTTAAATGTTTTGTATAACTGCACCATTATTGTTGTTTACTTTGCACTTGAGTTGAGTAAAGCCATGGTAAGTGTTCTTTTCAGATTTCTTTCAAGCTTATGTCTTGTTTAGTATTTCTCTCGCATACTCGTACATTCAATGTACTGATGCCATTTGGACTGCATCGTTTTATGATGCAGACACAGGTAACCAGGATCAACATCCAGCCCCTCGTTGATCCAGTTGAGCACTCAGAGTCAGTTGGTGAGCCTCCTTGATTTCTGGAGGATCCCTTATTATCTTGTTTTGATTTAGTACTTTAGTTGTTAGGATGATCGGGGGTCTTGTACCGACATCCCTCTTTTTTTAGAGGCTTCATAGATGAGTAGTTATAGTTCTTTAGTCTTTCCGTTTTCAGGTGTATACGTAAAGACTTGAGTTGCCATTTTGGCTAAGTTATTATCTCTTAAGTTATTGCATGAGTTATGTTTTGAGACTATTTCTTAAGTTTAACTCTTCTGTTGAGTAAGTAAGACATGCCAAGGGTTCGCTTGGGGCCAACAATGGTTCTCGAGTGCCAGCCCCGCCTAGGGTGTAGTCTCGGGGCGTGAAAGACTTGGTATCAGAGCCCAGAGTTCTAGAGTCCTAGGGAGTTTATGAAGCCGTAAAGTCCTAGTTATCGGTATGAAGCACGCCACATCTATAATTAGGAGGCAACAATATTTAGGAATTTCCTTCACTTCTTTCATACCCATGTCATGCGATAGAGTTCATCTCTATAAAGTCTCTTTCTATTTCGTGATTGCGCGTGTTTTTCAGTTAATCATGCCTCTACGAAGAGCTGTCCGAGGTCGTCCTACTAGGAGGAACGTTGAGGAGCAATGGGTACCTAATGCACCTGAAGTGCAACCCCAAGGAGAAGTCACAAATGCTGAGTTCAGGGAAGCGATTCAAATGTTAAGCCAAGCCGTGACTGACTAGGTTGGGCAACAAAGATGAGCTAGACAATAAGTGGTTGATACTTCAAGGATACGAGAGTTCTTGAGGATGAATCCTCTAAGTTTCACTGGTTCAAGCACTACTGAGGATCCAAAGAATTTTATTAAAGAACTGCAAAAGGTATTTGAAGTTATGCACGTTGCCGATGCTAAGTGAGTAGAACTAGCTGCATATCAATTGAAGAATGTTGCTAGGACTTGGTTTGACCAGTGGAAGAAGGGTAGAGCTGAGGGAGCACCACCTGCGAGTTGGGCTTGTTTTGAGGAGGCCTTCTTGGGGCATTTCTTTCCCTGAGACCTGAAAGAGGCCAAGGTACGAGAGTTTCTCACTCTTAAGTAGGATTCACTAAGTGTTCATGAGTACAACTTGAAGTTCACCCAACTTTTCTGTTATGCTTCAGAGATAGTTGCGGATAGTCTTTTTGTTGCTGGGTTGTCCCGTCTGTCAAGTAAAGGGGGCAAGGTAGCCATGCTAATTGAGGGCATGGATATAGGAAGGTTGATGGTCTATGTGCAGCAGGTTCAGGAAGAGAAGCTAAGGGATATGAAGGATTTTAGAAACAAGAAAACGAAGACAGGGAATGAGTCCGGGCAACAGAGGAAAGATGTGAACCGGTCTTCTTTCCAGTAAAAGCAATGGACCTACTCCATCATCTGCTAGTTCACCTGCACCCAGAAACAAAGCGAGTACAATGGTCAGAATTCACAAAACTTTAGAGCTAGACCTGCACAGTCTCAGGGTAGTGTGTCATAAAGAGGTAACTGGGATCCTGCATGTACTAAGTGTGGTAGGACCCACCCAGGTAAATGTCGTGATGGCTCCACAGGTTGTTTCAAGTGTGGAGAAGACGGTCAATTCATGAAAGAGTGCCCTAAGAACCGGCAAGGTAATGGGAATCAGGCCAATAAAGCCCAATCTTCAGCAGTTGCTCCACCAGACAGGGCTGCACCTAGATGAGCTACTTTCGATACTGGCGGAGGAGCAAACCTTTTTTATGCGATCACTAGTCGTCAAGATCAAGAGAATTCTCCAGATGTTGTCAGTGGTATGATCAAAGTCTATACTCTTGATGTTTATGCTTTGCTAAACCCAGGAGCAAGTGTATCTTTTGTGACTCCGTATGTTACAAATAATTTTGATGTTCTTCCTGAGAGACTTTGTGAACCCTTTTGTGTTTCTACACCGGTTGGGAAGCTATTCTAGTTGAACGAGTATATCGTGATTGTGTCATCTCCATCAATCACAAAAAAACCATGGCTGA
Organism: Solanum gracilifrons; assembly: GCA_029582605.1. Classification (NCBI taxonomy): domain Eukaryota; kingdom Viridiplantae; phylum Streptophyta; class Magnoliopsida; order Solanales; family Solanaceae; genus Solanum; species Solanum gracilifrons. The sequence continues at coordinate 3,237 of JAJOOH010002334.1, forward strand.
GTTAGTTGAGTTAGACATGGTAGATTTCGATGGCATTCTAGGTATGAACTGGCTTCATACCTGTTATGCCTCCATTGATTGTAGAACTCGAGTTGTTAGGTTCCAAATTCCTAATGAGCCAGTTATAGAGTGGAGTAGCAGTTCAACAGTGCCTAAGGGTTGTTTCATTTCATACCTTAAGACGAGAAAGTTAGTTTCCAAGGGTTGTTTCTATCACTTAGTCCGAGTTAATGACTCTAGTGTTGAGATACCTTCTATTCAGTCAGTTTCAGTAGTAAAAGAGTTTCTAGAAGTCTTTCCTGATAATCTTCTCGGAGCCCCTCCTGAGAGAGAAATAGACTTCGATATAGACATTCTCCCAGATACTCTTCTTATAGCTATTCCGCCATATAGAATAGCTCCAGTAGAGTTGAAATAAAAGAGCAGTTGAAAGATCTCCTTGATAAGGGTTTTATTCGACCAAGTGTCTCACTTTCGGGCGCTCCGGTCTTGTTTGTGAGGAAGAAGAATGGTTCCCTTAGGATGTATATTGATTACCGCCAGTTGAACAAGGTTACCATCAAGAATAAGTACCCTCTTCCAAGAATTAATGATCTCTTCGATCAGTTTCATGGTGCCACCTGTTTCTCTAAGACAGACCTCAGATCAGGCTACCATCAGTTGAGGGTAAGGGAATGTGATATTCCAAAGACAACATTCATGACCCGTTATGGTCATTATGAGTTCCTAGTTATGTCCTTTGGTTTGATCAATGCGCGTGCAATATTCATGGACATTATGAATAGAGTATTCAAACCTTATTTAGATATGTTTGTCATCGTATTCATTGATGACATACTAATCTATTCGAGGAATGAAGAAGATCATGCTAGTCATCTCAGAATAGTTCTCCAAACTCTAAAGGATAGAGAGTTGTATGCCAAGTTCTCTAAGTATGAGTTTTGGATTGAGTATGTGGCATTCTTAGGCCACATTGTGCCGAGAGAGGGAATTAAAGTTGATACCCAGAAAATAGAGGCAGTGTAGAATTGGTCTAGACCCACATCTCCAACTGACATTACGAGTTTCTTGGGTTTGGCTGGCTATTATAGAAGGTTTGTAGAGGGGTTCTCGTCTATTTCATCCCCTTTGACCAAGTTAACTCAGAAAATAGTGAAATTTCAATGGTCTGAAGCTTGTGAGAAAAGCTTTTAGGAATTGAAAATGAGATTGACTACTGCCCAGTATTGACCTTACCAGAAGGCACGCAAGGCTTTGTTGTTTATTGTGATGCGTCTAGAGTTTTTTTGAGTTGTGTGTTAATGCAAAAGGGCAAGGTTATAGTTTATGCCTCCAGACAATTGAAAGTTCATGAGAAGAATTACCCAATCCATGATCTAGAATTGGCTGCCGTAGTTTTTTCTTTAAAACTATAGGGCCATTATCTTTATGGTGTTCATATGGATGTGTTCACCGAGCATAAGAGTCTTCAGTATGTGTTTACTTAAAAAGAGCTTAATCTTAAACAAAAGAGGTGGTTAGAATTACTTAAGGATTATGACATGAGTATTCTTTATCACCCTGGTAAGGGTAATGTTGTTGCTGATGCCTTGAGCAGTTATCTATGGGTAGTACCGTCCATTTTGAGAAAGATAAGAAAGAGCTAGCAAAAGATGTGCATAGACTTGCACACTTGGGAGTCCGACTAATGGATTCCACAGAAGGAGGAGTAGTGGTGATGAATGGGGTTGAATCATTATTAGTGTCAGAATTAAAAGAGAAGCAAGACCAAGACTCTATTTTGCTTGAATTAAAGGCAAATGTTCATAAGCAAAAAGTATTGGCTTTTGAACAAAAGGGAGATGGCGTATTGAGGTATCAAGGTAAATTATGTGTACCCAGGGTGGATGAACATCAAGAGAGGATCATGGAGGAAGCTCATAGCTCCAAATATTCTATCCATCCGGGCTCCACAAAAATGTATCATGACTTGAGAGAAGTTTATTGGTGGAGTAGTATGAAGAAAGGCATTGGAGAGTTTATTGCTAAGTGTCCGAATTGCCAACAAGTTAAGGTAGAGCATCAAAGACCCGGTGGCATGGCTCAGAATATAGAACTTCCAGAATGGAAGTGGGAGATGATTAATATGAACTTCATAGCAGGTTTACCAATGTCTTGCAGGCAGCATGATTCTATTTGGGTGATTGTGGATCAAATGACCAAATCAACCCACTTTTTGCTGGTAAAGACTACCCATATAATAAATGATTATGCTAAGTTGTAAATTCAAGAGGTAGTTAGACTTCATGGGGTGCCAATTTTGATTATTCCAGACAGAGGTGCGCAATTTACTGCATATTTCTGGAAATCTTTTCAGAAAGGGTTGGGTTCAAAGGTGAACTTAAGTACTGTTTTTCATCCTCAGACAGATGGTCAAGCAGAGCGCACTATTCAGACCTTAGAGGATATGTTGATGGCTTGTGTGATTGACTTCAAAGGTAATTGGGATGATCACTTAACTCTTATTGAATTTGCTTACAACAATAATTACCACTCTAGCATCTAAATGGCTCCTTATGAAGCTCTTTATGGGAGAAGATGTAGATCTCCTATTGGATGGTTTGAAGTGGGTGAAGTAGGGCTGATAGGACCAGACTTAGTTCATCAAGATATGGAGAAAGTGAAAGCGATTCAAGAAAGGTTGAAAACAGTGCAGAGTCGTCAGAAATCCTACATTGATGTTAGGAGAAGGGAGTTAGAGTTCGAAGTAGATGATTGGGTCTACTTGAAAGTTTCACCCATGAAGGGTGTTATGAGGTTTGGTAAGTAGGGGAAACTTAGCCCCCGGTATAATGACCCTTGCAGAATATCCAAAAAGGTTGGTAATGTAGCTTATGAGCTAGAGCTACCCCAAGAGTTAGCAGTGGTTCATTCGGTATTTCACATCGCCATGTTGAAAAAGTGCATGGGCGATCCTTCACTTATCATACCAACTGAAGATATTGGTATCAAGGATAGCTTATCATATGAGGAGATTCCTATTCAAATTCTAGATCGCCAAGTTCGCAAGTTGAGGACTAAGGAAGTATCATCAGTCAAAGTTATTTGGAGGAATGAGTTTGTTGAGAAAGCTACTTGGGAAGCTGAGGAAGATATGAAAAAGTGATATCCACATCTCTTTGAGCCCAGAGAAATTCCAGATCAAGGTACTAAATACTCATCTTAGTACTCTTTAATTTATATACTTGATGTGTTACATTTACTTGTTGGGTGTGTGAGCTGAATGTTAGATGTTACACCCTTAGCCTAGTAAGAGTAATCTCATTCGAGGACGCTTGTTCCCAAGGAGGAGATATTGTAACATCTCGCTACTTGAAAGAACTAGAAAGAGATAGAATTGGAAATAGTCATTTTAGGAAAGAATGAAAATTCTGGAAAATTGGTCAAGTTAAGTTTGAGATTTTGGTGAACTTCAAACGACCATAAATCCTAGATCAGGATGAGTTAGGTGTTCTTCCAGATACCATAGGAAATATCTTGAAATTATCTTTCTAACTCCACCGAGTTTGCGCGATTCCAAGTTCTTAGGAGTGAGATATGCCAATTCGAAGTTGGGCTGTTCAAATAAGGAAAGTCTAATCCGGATTTTGGAAGGGTAGTTTGGTTTTTTCCATACCCTATTATTTTAATTTCATTATTTGGTAAATAGTTGGGGTCTAAACTGAACTTGGTCAGTTTACGCTTTTGAAAAAAGAGTTAGGAATTTGAGAGAAGAGAAAAGGAGAGGAGAAAAGAGGAGAAGAAGCAAGGATTCGTCGTCTTCGTAAGGAATTGATTGCGGATTTTGTCAAGGATTTGATCCCACGAGGTATGTGAGACTTTCATATCATTGGGTTCATTCACCCACACTCCAATCATATTTGTTTCAGCGAAATTTGTTTCTAGAAATTCGATAGTATGATGTTCTTGAATTGTGTCCTTGAAGTTTTCTTTAGTTCTTGAGATTTGATCGGATTGTGGAGTTCTTGATGGAATCGTGTTGATTTAAGGGTTGTTTTGAGTTAGATTCTTGTGTATATATACTTGGTATTTGAATCTATATAGGGATTGAGAAAAAGAATCGGATTTAGGCGAATTGGGGTGAGAAAACGAAGAAGGAAAAAGTCGAGCAGGTTTTGGCACGCAAGTCCGCGTCGTGGACTTGTTCCCCCAGTGCAAAAAAATTACCTCCGCGTCACAGAGAAGATGCGGACTCAGCTGTTTCAAAAATAAATTTTGTGATCAAATAGTTAAATGCATCTCCGCGTCGCGAACTTGTTTCCATACAATGATTTCGTGATCGTTTCTCATCTTTAACTATCTAAAAACACTTCTAAACATCATGAGATCTTTCCTATCACAAATTACATTCCTTGAATCCATAAATTCAATTCAAGGAAAGTTATAATTCAAGTCAAGAGAAGTTCATAGAGTTTTTTTAAAGTCTTTTACAAACTTTTTAACTTTGTTTTAAGATTTAAGTTTTGAGTTGAATATAGAGTAAGAGTAGAATTCATTTCTTCAAAGATTATACGGGAACTAAGTATTTCCAAAAGTTAAAATGTTTTCACATTTAGAAAGAAAACACCGATTTTCAAGAGAACTTTTAAGGTAAGTTTTGAGTAATTATCTCAAACCAAAGAAAGAGTTTTGTTTTAAAAACATATGAGCTGAGTATATTTTGGGAGTAGTATTGAGCACCGATATGGGGACGCGAATTCATAATAACTCGAGTCTCCATAAACCATGTAGCCATCATGGGTAGAAAGGATCATACTTTTTAGATGATTCCTTAGTGCTTTTTAGCATAGACTAGTGGATCCACTTAGTTAAGACATTCTATATGACGACAAAGTATAGGACAGTTTTGGCAGTGTGGGCAAGACGATGTATCATCACTTAAGCTCATAGTGGTGGTTGTCGGTTAAAAAAACTTCCACAATATTATATTACTTTGCATGTAAACTGAATTGTTATTGCATTTCTTTAACAAATTGAGTTACTACCTCCTGTTTTAAATACTTTGTATAACTGCACCATTATTGCTGTTTACTTTGCATTTGAGTTGAGTTATTCATGAGTTGAGAAAAACCTAGGTAAGTGTTCTTTTCAGATTCCTTCCAATCTTATGTCTTGTTTAGTATTCCCCTCGCATACTCGTACATTCAATGTACTGATGCCATTTGTCCTACATCGTTTTATGATGCAGACACATGTAACCAGGATCAGCATGCAGCGCCTCATTAATCTAGTTAAGCACTCAGAGTCAGTTGGTGAGCCTCCTTGATTTTCGGAGGGTCTTTTATTATCTTGTTTTGATTAGTACTTTAGTTTTTAGGATGATAATGGGTCTTGTCCCGAAATCCCTCTTGTTTTAGAGGTTTTGATAGACGAGTAGTTATAGTTCATTATTCTTTCCGTTTTCAGTTGTATACGTTAAGACTTGAGTTGCCATTTTGGCTAAGTTATTATCTCTTAAGTTATTGCATGAGTTATGTTTTGAGACTATTTCTTATGGTTAAGTCTTCCGTTGAGTAAGTAAGCCAGACCAAGGATTCGCTGGAGGCCAGCAATGCTTCTCAAGTGCCTGTCCCGCCCAGGGTGTAGGCTCGGGGTATGACAATACCAATATGGTTACGGTAATAGCCAACTTGTGTATACAATTTACATTATTATTATTAAATTAATTTTACTTTCCTTTTTATTCGAATCTATCTGTTCCAATTCAACTTCTTTCTTAGACATGCACTGCATTGTCGAATCATTTATGGTTATTAGTGATATGCTACAGTAGTCACATCGATTGAAACTTCAAGAAACAACAAAAGGTCAAAGGGTATTCCATTTAAAAGTTATTTTAACTTTTTGGGGTCTCACACAATGAAGAAGCAGGGAACCATTCTTTCACTAACTCATTGATCACTTGACACACGTGGTATGAAACACGTGCTACGATGTTTTCACCTTATACTAGTGCATGTGTCTCATTCTTTTGATTATCCAACATCGTACATACCTTGTTCTAAACACCTCCTGATGTTTAACCCCAGTTTCTCTATTTAGTAATCCTCAAACTTATTTTCTGAGAGAGACTCTTGTCTGGTTTATAAAACAAATCATAACATGGTTGTGAAAATCATCTCTTCACGTTCTCCCACTTTGCACATGGTGGACAAGAACCAAGACAACATAGCATCATCTAAACACACTTCATACGACAAATAGTTTGTGAGACCTGTGAGCATCAAGAGCTTACCTTTAAGGTTTTACAAGTCCTACATAGGAATTCAATCACATGTGGAAAAAAATTCATTACTATTATAAGGATACTATTACTCACAATGTCCCAGACTTCATTCACTACTTCTGTTGTTGTATCCTCATCCTTTTAAAGAGGTTAACTCGAGTTCATGTTTAAATTTATGTACAAAATTACATTGGATACCAATATGGTTAGGGTAATAGTCGACTTGTGTATACAATTTACATTATTATTATTATTAAATTAATTATCTTTTCGTTTTACTCGAATCTACTGTTCCAATTCAACTACTTTCCTAGACATGCACTGCATTGTCGAATCATTCATGGCTATTAGTGATATGCTAGATTAGCAACATCGATTGAAACTTTAAGAAACAACAAAATATCAAAGGGTATTCTATTGAAAAGTCATTTTAACTTTTTGGGGTCTCCCACAATGAAGAAGCAGGGAGCCATTCTTTCACTAACCCGTTGATCACTTGACACACGTGGTATGAAACACATACTACGATGTTTTCACCTTATACTTGTGCATGTGTCATATTCTTTCGATTATCCAACATCGTACAGACCTTCGTCTAAACACCTCCTGATGTTTAACCCCAATTTCTCTCTTTACTAATCCTCAAACTCATTTTTTCAGAGAGACTCTTGTCTGGCTTATAAAATAAATCATAACATGGTAGTGAAAATCATCTCTGATGTTCTCTGACGTAAGAGACAGTTGCTCATGTGAGAGAGTCAATCTCGAGACTTGTTCGACACACTTTATTTCTAACAAAATATCACATGCATATGATAATAAACATAAATTTAATACTATCATATAAATGAGAATATTATAATAACCAAGTTATATAACAATATAAAAATATCAGAAAAGGGTCAAACATACCCTTAAACTATTTGAAATAGCTCATATTTACCCTTAGACTATATTTTGGCTCAAAACTACCCTTCCCATCAAACTATTGGGTCAAAAGTACCTTTCTTATTAAAGGAAGTTGTTAAAATGCCATGTGGATGCCACATTACATTCCAATACTAATTACTCTTTTTTTCCACTGCCACATAAACTAAATCCCTAAATCATAATTACTTTTTTCCCCCTCATTTCATTATCTTCCAAGAACGATTTCACCTCTTCTCCCTCAATGAAGTTTCATTTTTGTCAGATTTTGTGATGTTTATTTTCAGTTTTTACTTAATGTTTGGTAATGCATTTCTTCATTAGTTCTTTACTTAGTTTATGTCCAGCCTTTGTGAAGTTATTTCCAGTTTCTCTATTTCTTCATTAGTTCTTTACTTAGTTTATTTCTAGCTATTGACCAACTCTGCTGGTTTTTAACAAACAATAAGCTATTGGGGAGTTTTTATTTAGTGTCTTTTGTGCTCAACATGTTTTGTATGAAGTTCAAATATTTGCTTCCACTGTTAATGTTTCTCATTTTGCAAATTGGTTTTTCAAGTTACATTGTTGGTGTTCTATTGCTGAATGCTTTCTGGTTAATGGTGATAAAGTTTACTTGTTCAATAACATACTTCAATGAGGGAGAATGGGTGAAATCATGGGTGAAATCGTTTATGGAAAATAATGAAATGAGGGGAAAAAGAGTAATTAGGATTTAGGGATTTAGTCTATGTGGTAGTGGAAAAAAAGAGTAATTAGTAGTGGCATGCAATGTGGCATCCCCATATCATCCACATGGCATTTAACAACTTTTGTTAATAAGAAGGGTACTTTTGACCCAATAGTTTGACATGTAGGGTAGTTTTGAGTCGAAATATAGTGTAAGGATAAATATGAGCTATTTCGAATAGTTTAAGGGTCTTTTTGACCCTTTTCTGTAAAAATATTATCTAATCCTGCGCAAACCTAGAGTTGTAGCATGTTTGTCAAACATGTCTCTAGGGATTTCCATTGTAAAAGGATCATATATCATTTCACGTGTAAGAATGTATTGCAAATTTATTTCTCCACTTGCTACTATGTCTCTCACAAAGTTATACTTGATGTTAATGTGTTTGGTTTTGCCTTAGGATCCTTCGTGTATGTGATAACCGCTTGACTGTCACAATATAAAATCATGAAATCCCTAAAATTCTTTACAATATTCAATTGCTCAAAGAATCTCTTTAACCAAACAACTTCTTGTACTGCAGACGCACAAACCACAAATTTGGATTCCATTGTTGAAAGATGTAACACTCCGAAAACTAATAGGCTAAACTAGAGCTAAACGTAAGGGTTAAAAATCATAAAATGACCCCACGTAGATTAGTAGACCATCTAGAGTTGAAATGAGGGTTACAAGAGTCAAGGCCAATGGGCAAGTGCCAAGGTAAAGGGGCCAAGCCAAAGCCAAAGGCCAAGGCTGCCCCAACCTTGGAGCACACTGCCCCAACTTCACGACCATCACCACGGCCAGTGATCTTGACCACAACTCGTAGGAGGCCTCGTGGAGTTGCCTTGGTCAAAGAGGAGTAGCCACCAAGTGGCCTAGCTACTGCCTCAAGGTCCAAGAGAGGGACCACGACCAGTGGTCTTGACCTAACTCGTGGAGCCCCTCGTGAAGATGCCTCGGGAAAGTGAGCTTAAGTCCCCAAGTAGCATAGCTACTGCCTCAAGGACCACGAGAGGGACCACGATCAGTGGTCTTGACCACGGCTCGTGGACCCCCTCGTGGGAATACCTTGGGCTTGTGAGCTTGTGGCACCCATTGCCTAGCTACTGCCCCAAGTTCACATGTAGGACCACGACTCGTGGGGCCCTCGTGGCACCTGAGGGTGGTCACTTAATGAAGGTCAATTAAGTCTTTTCCTTTTTTAGTCCAATCAAAGTGAGGTCGTTTTGGGTAAGTTTGAGGTCACAATATAAGTTGTTTTTAAGTAAATATTCTATAAACTAAGTCATTTTTCACAAACAACCAAATCAAAGCAAAAGTTCATCTTTCTCACAATATTTCTCTCTCTAAACTCAAATAAGAAGAAGGGAAGAATTGGAGCTAGGGTTTTGATAATTTAAGGCTTCTTCCTCAAATTCTTTGAAGATTCTTTATCAAGGTATGTTGACTTTTCATCTATGGGTAGCTTTCACCCATAGAGTCCCTTCAAAACTAGATTTCAAAGCTTTCAATTTCCCCAAAAGCTAGATTTTCACTCTAAGTCATGGATTCTTTCTAACACGTTTTCAATGGTTGATTTATAATGGATTAAGATTGAATTGATGATTAATTGTTGATTTATGATAAAATCCCCCCAAGAACCTATGGATTCCCTATATTACTAAATTGTGATTTCATGATGTGGGTTGATTGATTTTGGAAGCATGTGAATAGATTATGTCTATATTGATTGAGTTTATTGAATCATGATATTCTCCATATCTAATATAGAAGTTCTAGATGTTTGGGTTGAATGTGATTCATGGTCCTTGAAGGGTAAATTATGAGGGTTTGTACATGCTATGAGAATTGTGTATGAGCTTATGATTCATTTAGAGAGTGAAGATCCTATGACTATGGTGTAATTGTGGTATTGTTGAAAGATCATTCTCCCTATACCCTTACACATGACTATGCATGAATTATCTATGACTATGATAATATTGTTGTGTTGATTGAAAGGATATTCTCATGAACACACTATGAACGTGATGTGAAAGGTTTACTCACATAATAATGATTCTAAAGGTTGAAAGGCTATTCTCAAATATTGAATCTATGAGCTATCATGATACCATGTTGGTTTGAGTGCTAGGGTATTCTTTCATGAACATGAACCTAAGTTAAGACTTAACATGAATATTAAAGGGAATTATGCTTAGCACCGAGTGGATTTGAATATGAGATGGAAATCTTTTACGTCAGTCAATCCTGCTTTCCCAATGGGTTCCTTTTACGCCACTTAGTTCGGGTTCTCAAAACAGTTATCTCATGAGATGAAAACCTTTTACCTCAGTTAGTCCAGGTTTCTAGTAGCAATCTCCCTATCCCGTAACTATGTTCCTAAATAGGTCTTTAGCTAGTGGATCCACCTAAGCTAACAAAACTAGTTCTACCTTAGGCAAGTAGGACACCTCTTTTTGGTGTGGGGCAGTACACCGGATTCCATGTAGCTCACATGGTCTATGTCAGTTAAGGCTATTTTCCTACATAACAAGAATATGAATCATTACATGAACATAAACATGAATTATACTTATGACTTCTCAAGGAGCTCTACATAGTGTGAGTGGGGGTATGGGACTTTATTCATGCATTGCACAAATAGGCTTTGAAAGGGGTTATTGTGTGGTTTTCTTATGCTATGAAGATATATGAATTTATGCATGTATGATATGGATTGTTTCTAAGAGTGGCTTTCCTTTTTATAAGCTATGAACATGAATGTTTACTTGTCTATGAGTGCTATGGATGAGGTCAAGGTATGATATGCATGAACATGGTGGCCTAAAAGTGGTACTTAGTATTAGATAGGATTATGAGATCTTATCTATGCACTGCACAAGTATAGCTTAGGGTTGCTTATGAAATGGTTTGACTTATGTATTTACACTAATGTGCATGATGACTCTTAAAGTTGATAAAGTGCATGGTTTCAACTAAAATGTCCCTTTTAGCATGTTTTAAGGATTTTTATGCATGGCTTCCATACTTAGTGCAATTTTGTACTAACCCATATTTTCGACATTTTTCTATAAGTGTAGGGCCCGGTTGTTGTGGGTTCTTCTCTTATTGTCAAAGCTTGGATTGATTCTCTCTACGCTTTCAGTGAGTCCTCATGGTTCGAGGACCAGAGTTGTTCATTTCTAGTTTCTTACTTACATTATCTTTAGAGACTATGTTGTAAAAGGTTGTGACCCTTATTGATACTCGATTGTATTAGATAGTTAATGAGACTATGTCTAGACTTCCATTTGATTTTATGAAAGGACGTCAATCGTAAAAAGTTTTAATTCCGCATCATTTCCATTTATCTTATGCCATGATATGCTAAGGGCTTGTATGAGAGCCCTTCGGGATCGAGTACGCTGTGTTACATCTAGGGGGTAACCCTGGGTCGTGACAAACTTGGTAATCAGAGCACAAGGTTTAGAATGATTCTAGGGTGATGTCTCATAAACCACGTCTAGTAGAGTCTTTGTTCATGAGTGTGAAATGCGTCACATTTATGAATAAGAGGCAATAAGATGTTTAGGAAATTCCACTTCTTTCATTACTTTTTAGTCATGCCTTAGAGTTTTATATCTATGAAGTACTTTTCCTAACCTTTCTCTTGTGTCGTTTGGATATGAATACAAGAAGGGCGAATGCAAGAAGGATGGAAGATGAAATGTGAATGAGGGAGTTCCTCCCCAAGACCCTCAAGTTCCTCAAGCTCCTATTGATGCAGGGGCTATGAAAATATGGAAATAAGGCCGGCTCTCCAAATTTTGACTCAAGCCATGAAAACTCAATCCCAAGCCATGACGGCCCAAACTAATAGGGAGGTTGTTGCTCTAGCCAATCCAAATGTAAATTGGTCCGCTTCAAGTATTAGGGACTTTGCTAGGATGAATCCTCCCGAGTTCCATGGTTCCAAAGGGGGAGAGAATCTTCATGAGTTTGTGGAAGAGGTTTTCAAGCTACTTAACATTATGGGAGTAACTTCGGTAGAGAAAGCGGAACTAGCCTCCTACCAATTAAAGAGTGTTGCTCAAGTTTGGTATAAACGATGGAAAGATAATAGGCCGGTAGGAACGGGTCCCATAGAGTGGGAAATGTTCAAATCCGCATTTCTGGCTAGATACTTTCCCTGAGAATTTAGGAAAGCTAAGGTTGAGGAACTCATCAACCTTCTTCAAGGGAACATGAGTGTGAAAGACTACTCTCTCAAACTCACTCAATTGTCCATGTATGCTCCATCTTTGGTGTCGAATCTGAGAGATGAAATGAGTAGGTTCCTAACGGGTGTGTTCGACTTGATTGAAGATGAATGTTGTGCGGAAATGCTCCATGATAATATGGATATCTCACGTCTAATAGTGTATGCTCAACAAGTTGAGTAGTCAAGACTTAGGAAGAAGAATATGGAAGTGAAGAGAGCAAGGACCGATAATGGGAATTCTTCCAAAGGTAAATCCGTGGGTCAAGGGCAACCAAGGTTCAAGAGAAAGTTATCTAACCAAGGATCCTCTAGTGCTCCAAGGGTCAACAAAGGTAGGGTATCTAAGCCTAAGCCTCAAGGAGGCAATAGTGGTGGATCTTCTATGGTGAGGCCTACTTGCTCCAAGTGCGGCAAGAAACATGATGGTAAGCGCCTAGTTTGCATAGATGGTTGTTATAGTTGTGGGAAGAGCGGTCATATGATGAGAGATTGTCCCATGCTTAAGATTCAAGGAAGAGAGGGCAAGCAAGTTCCTCCTAGCGGTTCAAATTTCAATGCTCCCAAGAAAAACTGCATCTATGCTCTTCAATTCCGAGGTGACCAAGAGAACTCTTCGGATGTAGTGACCGGTATGTTACAAGTATTTTCTATTGATGTATATGCATTGTTAGATCCCGGTGCCACCTTTTGTGGCCATGAAGTTTTAAATACTCCCCGAAGTGTTAGTAGAACCTTTTTTGGTTTCTACCCAGGATGGTGACTCGGTGGTGGAAAAAAGAGTCTGTATGAGTTGTCCTATTTCTTTGTCCTATAAAGTTACCTTAGTGGACTTGGTGGAGTTATACATGTTAGATTTTGATGTGATTTTGGGTATGGAATTGTTGTATGCATGTTATGCCTCTATTGATTGTAGTACTCTAGTAGTTAAGTTTCAATTTCCAAATGAGTCTATTTTAGAGTGGAAGGGGGGAAATTCTATCCCTGGAGGTCAATTTGTCTCTTACCTGAAAGCTAGGAAAATGATCTCCAAAGGGTGTATTTACCATCTTGTCGGGGTTATGAATGTTGAGTCCTAAACCCCTTCTCTAGAGTCGGTCCCAGTAGTGAATGAGTTTCCAGAAGTTTTTCTCGATGATTTGCTCGATATTCCTCCCGAGTAGGAAATAGACTTTGGCATTGATCTCTTACCGGATACGCAACGTATCTCCATTCCTCCTTATAGAATGACTCCGGCCGAGTTGAAAGAGTTGAATGAGCAACTAAAGGATTTGTTAGACAAAGTCTTTATTCAATCGAGTATCTCTCCATAGGGTTCTTCGGTATCATTTGTTAGAAAGAAGGATGGGTCTCTTAGAATGTGCATCGACTATCGCCAATTGAACAAAGTGACCATAAAGAATAAATATCCCCTTCCTAGAATTGATGACTTGTTTGATCAACTTCAACGGGCTAGCCATTTCTCCAAAATAGATATTCATTTGGGTTACCATCAACTATGGGTGAGTGGGGTTGACATTCCCAAGATGACTTTTAGAACCCGGTATGGTCACTATGAATTCGTGGTTATGTCATTTGGGTTAACAAATCCCCCTGCGACATTTATGGACCTAATGAATAGAGTGTTTAGACACTACCTTGATATGTTTGTGATCGTGTTTATCGATGATATTTTGATCTATTCTGTCACGACCCAGGGGTACCCTTTAGACGTAACATGACATACTTGACCCCGAAGGGGTCTCATACAAGCCCTTAGCATATCATAACATAAGATAATAGAAAAGTATGGAAAATTTAAAACTTCTTTTAAACCATACAATCGAAAACATTTTCATAAAGCAAGCAGAAGTCTTTACTATATCTTTGTCTCAAACCATCTAGTTAACTCTTGAATAAAACTCTTGGGACGCAGCCCATACAAAGTCTAAAACATAAAGAAATGACGTAAAGGAAATAATGGGTTTGTCCTCGAAGCTATGAGGACTCACCAAATCTTCAACTCTTCTTGCTCCTTAGAAATCTAGCCTCTAAAGGAACTCAATCTCTGAATCCCTATATTTGATTAGAATGTAGGCAAAGTATGCGTTAGTACAAAATGTACCAAGTATGATAGCTAGCACAACATCATAAGAGCATCTCAAAATGGTTAGTCAACATAAGACGTAAACATAAGATATAATAGCATAGTCATAGCATAATCTCCAACTTAAGCATCATCTAATCATAAGTCAACATAAGACATAGTTAATGAGCATAGGAGATAAGTCACAATCATAATAAGAAAAGTCTTCAACATAAGAATCATATAAACATAATTAGCTCTTAGTCATATCTACCATAATAGAACCATTCTCAAGTAACCTCAAAAGCATACAAGTGCAAAGCATGAATAGCATCCCATAATACCACCCAAGCTAAGTACCCCTTTTTGGTCATCTTGATCATAGTCTATATACATGGTCAACTCTTAACTTCTCTACCATAAGTGTACCATACTCCTAAGTGACCTCAAGACACACTTGTGCAATGCATGAAAGGCATCCCATACTACCCTTCACATTAAGCATAACCTTGAAGTCATCCTAGTCATATTCACCCTCCTTTGGTCTCACTATTGGGTTTCTTCATATAGACAAGGGAACTATCACCTTTGGTCAACTATAGCAAGGAAGGCAATCCTATCTCAAATTTTTTCTTTAGTAACCCTAAGTCATACTTGTGCAATACATGCATAGCACCCGATAATACTATTTATGCTAAGTACCACTTTTAGGTCCTCATACTAATACTCTTTGGTTGGGAACCTAGTCCCTCTTTTTAACCTCAGAACACTATGAGGTACTCTCTTAAGCACATCTTAGTTTATTGTTAGCTTGAACCCTATGAGATACTACTTTTAGCATGTCTTAGTTCATCATCAACATGGACCCTATGAGATCCTAACTTAAGCATGTCTAAGTCCATTTATACTCTTGAACACTATGAGGTACTTCATTAAGTAAGTCTTAGTTCAATTATGCTTTAGAACACTATGAGATGCTTCTTCAAGAATGTATAAGGTCATTGGATATGGAGATTGCTTCTAGAAACCTTAACTGAACTATGTGATGACTTCCATATCATGAGACCTAACTTTGGGAAAACCCACACTCTACTATGTAAAAGTTCCCCCTATAACTTGGATAATCCTCACATCAACTAGGTGTGGTTCTCCTTTCAACTTGGACCCGGACCCTTTCTTGTGTGACGCTCCATATCATTGTCAATATCCACTAGGGGCCAAGCATATACCCCTAGATTCACTATTAAGCCTTGCTTAACATTCATATATCATGGAAGGAGGTCCTTGACAACCAGTCCATGCTCAAGTGATTCTATCACTTTATACTTTCAAGCATTCATAAAGTAGATTAGGTGAGTATATGCCTTTCACCAAAATCCACCTATTAGACTTCTATTCATCACATTGACTCTACTCTCAAAGCCCTAGTTATTCAACATTCATGACTACAAGCCTTACTCTCAAAGCTTAACTTCATTCTATCATCATTCATGTCTAGATTACAAGACATTCAACCACATTCTTCATTACTAGGTGATTCTAGTCCTAATTCATCATAAAGGTTCAATTTCATCTTTAAAAGTCAAGATCCTTAATATTCAATAAAGTCTAATTCAATTCATGATTATATGCTCCTAACTTTGAACAATTACTACTCATGACATTGATTTAAGAAGATCACCTTTGAACCTTCAATTTCACCTTTAATGGCATAAACCCACAAATATCACATTTATCAATTTAGACTAGGGTTTACAATAGAAATCACATAAATTCATCATAATATCACTAAACAAATCTAAATCAATCATAATTAGGTATTATCCACTAGATTGGAATCATACCCAAACCCTACCCACAATGTAATAAGAACCCTAGCTAGAATTAGGTTTTTGATTTCACAATTGGGAGATATCTAAGGGGCTCTATGGGTGGAAGAACCCATATATGAATAAGCTAAACATACCTTTAATAAAATCCCTAACACAAGCTTTCAATAATGGAGGTTGTTCTTGGTTCAAGCTTCAAGCTCTATCTTCTTTTTCTTTTTCTTGGGTTTTCTAGAGAGAGAATTATTTGAGAGGAGAGTGTTTTGGGGTTTTGATTCTTAGTGACTTAGTTGGGGTGGTTAATGACTTAAAATAATCTATCTAGGTGTATATAGTCCATATAAAATGATCCCCAATTAATACTAACTAAAATTGAATTTACTAATTTAACCCTCATTTGGCAGCCATTGTGCCAGGCACCACGACTGGACTCACGAGCCGTGGTCAAGACCACGAGCCATGGTCCTATCCGTGGTTCCTTAGGCATTGTCTTCGACTTGAGGTTTTGGCCTCAAAAGTCTAAGGGGAGACCACGAGACCTCCCATGATCCATGGTCAAGACCACGAGTCGTGGTGATGGTCGTGGACCCAAGGCAGTAGCTAGGCCTAAGGTCCTGGCCTCCCATAATTCTAAGGGGACTTTTGATACGCTCATATTATACCTACCTAAAGAAGTATAAGTGATCGTTATCAAGTAAAGAACCCAACTTGTAGGTTGGGGTCGATCCCACGAGGAATATGGTTTA
>JAJOOH010002335.1:0-30143 GCA_029582605.1 Solanum gracilifrons
GATAGGGATAATGGTCGGAATACCTAACTTTGGTCGGATTTGCTGTTGCGATACTAAACTTTCATGAGAACCTATTACCTCCTTAGACTATTTAATACCGTATTTTTTACCCCCTAAACTATTTAATAGTGTATTTTAAAGGAATATATGTGCCCACGTGGACACATTACTATTTATAATTTTACATTATTTTTTATGTCCATGTGGGCAAATATATATGTTTAAAATACGGTATTAAATAGTCTAGGGAGGTAATAGGTCCTCATGAAAGTTTAGTATCGCAACAACAAATTCGACCAAAATTAAGGTATTTTTCAGACCCTTATCCCTTTAAGATACATTCTTCTTCTAATAATGATTTTTTTTAATCAGAAAATATTAATCCTACTTCAATTTAGAAAATATTAAGAAATAAAATATTTTCTATTTTATTAGATATTTTTTACCGTTATCTAAATAATAAGGTTTTTTAAAATAATATTTTTATCGGAATGTCCTCATGGCAATCATTATATGCTCTCATATTAACCTCGTCATTAATTTACCTTTAGATAAATAAATGTTTTTTTTGATGGAAATTATTTGGTTCCTGACCCTGAACCAATTGTGATGGGAGAACCTTGTTGGCTTGATGCATACACGTTACAACCAATTATAGTTAGACCAACCAGTATTATCAACACAATTTTATAGTTTGAAACTGTGCTCTTAATTACCAATTTGAGTAAATAACCTTACAAAAACCAATTTGTAAGTTGATACAAATGCACATGGTCATACCATAGATGCATCTATTAAATCTAATAGTAAGTGGTCCACATGGCAGGTGAACGGGCCTATATTCACCTTTTTATATGTTCCAAATAGTTTCAGGGGATACAATCCGAACCTTAGCTGGTACAATGATCATTTTATCATGAGAACAAACAACACATGAGAATTCTTGAAGAATCTTTTATTTCTTCAACATATAACCACATGAATTCTCAATTTTTTTGCATCACATTTGAACCGAAATGGTCAACCGGTTATGCCAACATATATTTATTCTAGTAAACTTCTAGTTTATTTTTGCATGTGATTCCTTCATCATGCCCATATTTTTATTCAACAAACAAGAGAAAGATGGGCAACCTTTTATGTAAATATTCATAACCCGCTTTGATTGTAGTAATTTGAAGATATTTAATCTTTTAATAATTTACGGTCTCAATAAAACAATTTTTCTTTTCAATTCCTCTGAAACTTAGAAAGTTTCTTTTGAGACTTACTACAACCTCAATATTATGAACTATTTCATTTTCTGGATAGTAACAAATTAGTCCTTTCGAAACTTTCAATTAATTTTGTGTAATGCCACAAATTTCACAACACCATTCTTATGGTGACCATCTCCTTCAAGGAGAAAATTATTATTATTGTCATGGTTAAAATTATTACATGCAAGACTTATTTCTTGACAACCAATGACAAATTTGTGTTGCCACATAATAACATTTATTTTGGTCATGACCATAACCTTTATAGAAAAAAATTATTTCTTTCTTTTGTCCTCCAATAGTTTATAATAAAACATACCACAATATTTGTGTAGTACTCAAAGTATATGACCGAAATGACCATTTATGTCAAAATATAATTTTTTTTTCAATATCTCAAACCTCCCGTAGAGGTGAGATGTGACAATTATCCAACCATACATGAACATGTCCTTATCCATACGAACACAAGTCACATCCTCTTCAAGAAATGACCGTAACCATTTGTACATGCTCCATAAGTTTTTATTAGTCATACTTTGACATTATCAAATTTATTTGACCCACCTCAACATCACTTTAAAAGTACTAAATGTACTACCACTTTGTATTTCTTTATTTTGATGGAGGATTTAAAAAATTTTCAAATTGGGTTGCACCAACTCAATGTGCCCAATATCTTTTCATACCTCTTTGATGGCAAAAAGTTATCTTCACATTTGAAGGACCATCTTAAGAACCCATAATGTTCTTCCTTTTAATTATCACAATTGACCATTGATATTTTACCACAGTCATATTGATACATTTAACCACTTGTCATTTTCAGACACATTATGTCCTGCTACCACATTCACATAAAAGAATGGAGCAAATCAATTGGACAAATTTCATGACTTTTATCAAGAGCATATCAATTTGCTCAATCATTGTTACATCGTCATTATATAACGTTGGGACTTGAACCCAACGTCTCTGTTCTTGTTTTTTAAATACTATTGCAGTTTCCTGGTTGTATTTGATCACCCCTAAGAAGGCATTTTAGGTCATTATTTGTTGGGACCCAACCCATCATTTTATTATCATGATACATCAGGACTCTCACCCGATGTATTACCCTCTTGGTGCGATAGGACTTGAATCCTTCGTCTTACCCTCAATCAATGACATAATAAGCCAAATATAATAGGACTCACCTTTGAGCCTTAAAAAAATACTGTGACTTTGTGGTGAACATGCACAAATAAATATAGAACAAAAGAAACACAATAAAAATATTCTCAACAAATTATGTACTAATATCTTAAACTTGTCAAAATAGAGAGTTACATATAGCATTATATTATATTATGTTTGGTGCACAATATTAAGCTAGTGAATTACCGTTATAAATCAAAGAATCAATTGCACACTAAGAAAATAATAATTTCAATTACACTAAAATAAAAATGCTCACTAACACTACTCCTTTTTCAATTTTAATGTGAACCCAAAATATTTCACAAACAAAACAAAATAAATTAAAAGCTTATGCAATAACCAAAATAGTGAGCATAATCATAAATAAAATATAAAATAAGTTTCACATACAAAAGAAAGTATATATAGTCATAGGTGGAAAAAGAAATGCACAGTAACAATAATATTAATCATTCACCTTGTTCACAAGTAAAATATAAAATAAATTCCACAATAATTTACCTTATATAAAAGATGATAGCAATAGAAATAGGAAAACAAGAGAGGAGAGCTTTTCTTATTCTTCATAGTATTCAAGTGTTCACCAAATCTTCAAGTCTATACATTATGAACCCTTATGCCTCTATTTATAGTGTAACATAGAGACATACAAAAGGTTAGTCATAAACATGACATTAACTTGAATATAATGGAAGAGGTTATGGAAGTGAAAGATTAGAAGAATAATGGTGTTATAAAGTTGGAGGTTATGGTTATCTTCATAACGGAGGAAAGTAATACTAATAATGGGTGAGAGTAACTTCTTGGTGTAGTGGACATCCACACTATAATATTTTATAACAAATCATTGATTTTCTCCATTTAGTTGGATACTATTTTGGTTGTTATCACTCCTAATTAATAGTATCAATCTCCTATTTTAGTTTCTCTACCTCCTTCTTTCTATGAATTTTTAAAAAATTCGAAAATCATTTTTTTTAAAAATTAGTATACTTATTTTCTGTTTTATTTTTTAAATCTCTCCTAAATATTCTCACACAATTTTCTCCCTTAATATACCCACAATATTTAATTTTACATTTTTTGTCTTTTTCTTCCCTATTTATCTTCAATATAAATTTTATGCTTTCATTCATGATTTTAAATTCACTTATTTTTTTTATATAATTTTGAAAAGTAACATATTTTTTTTTTCAGTAACATATATGCACACAATATATCAATTTCATAATTTTTTTTTTGCTATTTGGTACAAATTATGAACAGTAAGAACAGACACAAAGGTATCCCAAATTCATCCCAAGTACATACACATAGTATATCAATTTCACAAAATATAATTGTTATTTGATACCAATTATAAACAGTGAAAACAAACATAAAGGTATGTCAAAATCATACCAACTTCACGCCAAATATATACAGACATTATAACAATTTAATTCAAATTGTGAGCAGTGTATCAATTTCATATCACCTATAAAGAAAAAATACACTTTGTAGAAACAAAAATGTGGTAAGACCAATATAGGTTGTGGTTCAGTGGTGGACTATTTTATCCTTAATCAGAGGTTTCATATTTGAGCTTTGGGTATGAAAAATATTTTACACCTAGATCATGCAGTGCGCAATTCAAATTTAATCAAAATTGTAATGTGAATTTCGGACACCAAAGGAAGAAAAATAAAATGTGGAACAAATAGATCATGAAGTGCAGTGCACGATCCAAATTTAATCAAAATTGTGATGTAGATTCCGGACACCAAAGAGAGAAAAGGAAAATGTGGAAAGACCAATATAGGTTGTGGTGCAGTGATAGAACTACTTTATCCTTAATCAAAGGTCTCAGGTTACTTTGAGTATGAAAATTATCTTGTTGAAAGTGTCACCCCTAAATAGATTAGGTAGTGCGTGATTCAAATTTAATTAAAATTTTAATGCGGAGTCCGGAAGGAGAAAAAGAAAATGTGGAAAGGGGTGATAAAAAGGATGATGCCACTGCCACCTATGACCTACCAAAGATAAGATACTCATCACAAATTGTGAGACCAAATCCCCACCCCCACCACCGACCCCTCATATCTAAACCCTAATTGAGAGCCCCATCATTTTATAATCAATAGTCAATCTTCAAAATATTGATAAATATTATTTATAATGATATCTTTTCGTAATAAATAATTGTTACTACTTTTGAATATTTCAGACTTAGTTTTAAAATTTTACGTTGAAATTCACGCTAAAAGTTACTCCATGCATCCCCTCTTATAAGATTGAGACTGTTTTTAGACCGTTTTGAATTAATTGACACTTATATTTGGAATTATTTTTAATTTTAATATTCACATTCTATATTTAATGATATAATATATCAAAAACCATAACATTTTAAAGATATTTTTGGTATATTTTATAAGTGTATTCCCACATGTACATTAACTTTAACTTGATACACCCTCTATGAAATATTAAATGAATTTGTAATGCAAACACATTTATTAACAATAATCATCCATGAACATAGTTTAAATCATATTTTCCTTTATTTTTCTTTGTAAAATCGTAAATATAACTTTGTAAATAATATAATTTATATCCTAGAAAATATCAAATCATTAAAAAAAATATTAAAAAAATTAAACATTCATCTTGAACTTTTAACAATTCAATTATTTTGAACAATAAAAAAAATACCAAAAATTCATTTAATATGAAATAGATTAATTATGTGTTTCAATTTTGAGTGCACACATCCAGGAGCGGAGTGAGCCTTTTGTTAGAGGTTCATCTGAATCCTCTTTGGCGAAATATATTACTATTTAGACATGGTTAAAATTACTTTCTCTGTCCCTAATTACTTGTCCACTTTTGAATTGACACACCTATTAAGAAATCAATTATTAGCATAGTGAGTTTACCATTTTATCCCTATTAATTATGAAGTGGATGAATTAAAAATTTAAGATTTTCAAGAAGTTCTATCTTTTTTAAAGTAATTAATTAAGGGTATAATAGGTAAAAATATGTTGTCCAGTAATTAAAGACAATTAAAAAAGAAAAAATGGAAAAATAATTAAGAACAAAAAAAATATCTGTTATATATATATATTGTAGATGTTAAACTCCTTCACATAGTTAATGTATTTAGTTCTTCAGATTTTAAATTCCTTATTAAAAATTCTAGCTCATATCCTCTCTCGAAATTGTATTGGGGCCGCATAAAATAATTCTGAATTAAATGAGTAGATAGATAGTCCGTGAAGTGAGAGGCAAAAAAGGTGTGATTCCAAAAACAGAAGGAAGAGGACAATCAAATCAATAGCGTATTTTGTAAGCATTTCTACGGTTTCGTACCCGAATCTACAATTCTTTTTTTTCTCCTATATAAATAAAAATAAAAATAGGGGAGAGGTAGAGAAGAGAAGGTTATGCTGTGTCAATGGAAGAAGCGAATAATGAGAAAGAATCTCCCTACATTTCTTCTATCTTACCGGGATGGTTCTCTGAGATTAGCCCACTTTGGCCTGGTATGCTATGCTGTGCATTTCTACATATATCATCAACTTTTACGTCTTTTAATCCAAACGAAAATGGATTTTCACGATTCATAGATTTTCAGATTGAGACGTTGTTGTTGTTATTGATTGAATTACTTGCTCTGCTTTTTAGGATAATCTCTGCAATTGTGTTTTTGTTGAGATTTTAGTAGATATAGTGTGCTTGCTGCTTATATGTTGGATCTATCTATTTCTGCATCTATATGTTGAATTGATTTTTTGGATGATTGCTTGCACTTGAGAAACAAGTGTTTCCTGAGTATGATAAAAAAAAATTGGTTTATTGTGTTTAGGTTTACGATTTTCTACTTTTCTGTGCATTGCCAAAACCACACATCTTTTTTTTTATGCTTTTCTGTAACCTGTAAAATGAATGTTTTGGCTTTGCGAATTCAAATAAACTCAACTCAACTGTGTCTAGCTTCCAAACGATACGAGTAGTTATCTGTTACATTAAGCCTTATGTATTCAGTCCACTCTACTCATAGTATTCAAAGTATAGATAATTAATTATTGATTATTTTTACCTGACCGTTAACTTAATGCAATGGTAAGCTTCAAATCAACTATGTTTTGCGAATCTCACATAGGTGGAGTTTTCACTTTGTAGATTACTAACATAATTTTTCTATATGGCGAGTTTGTCAGTTTTTCATTTCTGTATAATACGTGGAAGATTTTGAAATTCATTTATTTTTACTTACACTTCTTGAATTCTAAGCTTTAGAATCATAACATGTTGGATCGGTTATATGTGTGGACCTACATAGTTAAATGCTCGTCAGTCAGTTGTAGTGATGAGTTTCTTAACCTTCTTATAATTTCCATAATTATGGGACAAACTAACTTTGAAGTTGGAAATTTATATGCAGGGGAAGCACACTCATTGAAGGTTGAAAAGATATTATTTCAGGGGAAGTCAGATTACCAAAATGTCATGGTTTTTCAGGTAATTCATGCCTTGAGTTTGTTCTCTCACTATTTGATGGAATGGGCGATCTTTAATTTGATGCTCATTACATAAGTTTATTTCTGCTGCAGTCATCAACTTATGGGAAAGTGCTTATTTTGGATGGTGTGATACAACTCACAGAGCGGGATGAATGTGCTTACCAAGAAATGATCACTCATCTCCCACTTTGCTCAATTCCCAACCCTAGAAAGGTCCATTACTCAATAGTGAAATTTAACATCTCAGTATGGAATATAAATCTTGGAGATTATGTAGTTTTGATGTTTATGTAATGTCAATCTTGTATTCTTTTGGCACTTTGCTAGTTTCCGTTGACAATGGCACAAACTCAAAATAATAAAAGATATATCCCCGTCTGCTTCTTACTTTGTAAATAACAAGTATAATGCTTGTGGTCAGTTCTCACTAGTCATATTTTGCAAAGAACAGATATAGGTAATTAGCACCTCTCTCAAAACCAAACTTCTTTCCTCTTAAACTTACCATATGTAATAAATTTTGCATCCTATTTTCTGTGGCTTTGCCTAGTAATTTCATTTTGTAGCAAGTCTATACGCATGTTCGTACATGCTATCATCTTGGTTTTCAGAAGGGCTGAATTTAAAAGGGAATGAGAACTTGTAAGTGGGAAGACTGCCAGCCTTTACTAAGAATCGCATCACTGCATGCATTCTTAGTTTGGCCAAAAGATACTTTATGGAATTAGATTAGTGTCTTCTACTTGTGTGCCAAACTTCAAGTTTGATTTTCTTACTTTAGGTGTTGGTTATTGGAGGAGGTGATGGTGGTGTCTTGCGTGAGGTGTCTCGGCATTCTTCTGTTGAACAGATAGACATATGTGAGATTGACAAGATGGTAATTGATGTAAGTCATCTGGCTTCTTCATTCTTTTAATTAAAGTTATACTTTATTCTTTTTTTCTCTTATCTGCACCAAGGGTAGAGAAAAATTGTTGAATTTGGCAAGTCTAAAGATTGTACACATTTGTTTTCGAGTACCCTGTGGCATATTCAGTCTTGATGTGGTAGATGCAGCAAAATTCATTCCTTTCTATGATCCCTGTAGTTCATTGCTCATCAGTTTGCTCGGAAATTTTGATTTTGGTGAAGCATTGCTCTATAATGATTTCATAATTCCTTTTTCTTTTTTCAGGTCTCTAAACAATTTTTCCCTAATGTAGCCATAGGATATGAGGATTCCCGAGTTAAACTCCATGTTGGTGATGGTATGATCTGAGAAGATGACAGAACTAATTTCTTTTTTTGCTGGTCTTTTGTGAATTTATCGATTAACTGTTCATGGGCTTTTCCTTTTCCTCTCCCATTTTTGTAGGAGTTGCATTTTTGAAATATGTTCCAGAAGGAACTTATGATGCAGTTATAGTGGATTCCTCTGATCCCATAGGTAATCTCTTTACTGTCCTACTGCCTGTGTCGTTGAAATTTCATCTCTTAAACTTTTCTTCTTTTAACTCTAGGTCCAGCACAAGAGTTGTTCGAAAAACCTTTCTTTGAATCAGTAGCAAGGGCTCTGCGTCCTGGAGGGGTTGTCTGTACTCAGGCTGAGAGCATATGGCTTCACATGCACATAATTGAAGATATCGTGGCAAACTGCCGCCAGATCTTCAAAGGCTCAGTCAACTATGCCTGGACCACAGTTCCTACTTATCCAAGGTACACTTTCTGGATATTTGCTGATATATATGCATTCTTTTGTTAATCTTGTTTGTCATTCATGCCTTTAATTTTGGATGGTGGTGAAACTGAGAATACCTGACTGTTGATGTATTGATACCAATTTGGTTTGTTTTTACTGTCTTTTATTTCAGCGGTGTTATTGGTTTCATGGTCTGCTCTACCGAGGGACCTGCGGTTGATTTCAAGAATCCAATTAACCCAATTGATGCTGACGATAGCCACACCAAAACTGGAGGACCCTTGAAGTTCTACAACTCTGAGGTATGATGTCATTCTGCTCTCTGGTTCCTTTTTCTAATACACACTCACTTCTCTAGTACTTAGTGTGTGTTTGACTTGTTCCTCTTCATAATTTTACCCCCAGATTCACTCTGCATCGTTCTGTTTGCCGTCTTTTGCGAAGAGGGTGATTGAATCCAAAGGAAAATGAGTCCTTAGTGGAGCAGGATTTAGCCGTTTTAGAACACTTCATTCCCACTCTATACAAGATTGGAACATCTAGCATTGGAACTTTTATGTTTAATTTGATATAGTGACTTGGCAGTTGGATCCAGAGATGTATGGTTCACGATGGCTTATAAATGCCTTGCTGATTTTGTTCTAGTTGTAATAATCATGTTGAGCTCAGTGATTGAAGTTTTTCTACGGAGTAATTGCACCTCTTTTCTCTCCACTCGCTATTATATGAAAATGTATTGAGTCCTTTTGGTCAAGCTTTCAAGATCTATTTATATTGGGAGTCAATTTTGTCAAAAGTGAATGCTCAAGATAAGTGCTTGTGTAACATTTTATTTTTAGCTAAGTTATTAAACAACTTTTTTTGGACATTTAATAAGTTCTCAGTAGAGGATTGGACATTTGATCTTTTATTAGCTCTTAGGGATGGCAATAGGACGGGTTAGGGCGGGACAAGTCTTGAGTTGCTAAGATTTTGCCCTGTCATATTTAGCATTTTGTTTATGTTTTTTCTTATTTGTTCTTTTGCAGTTGTCTTCTAAACAAATTTAGTCAAGTTTCAAAAACAAATTATTGGTAGCTTACTAGCTTATATAGAATTAATTCTAGGAGAAGTTGCAGCAGAGTGCAATTTTATATGCAATGCACAGCCAGCACCATCTTTTATTCAATATGCTTTTCTTATTGAGCTGTTTTGTTAGAGCATTAATGCACAGAATGATAGTAGTCACATCGCAGTAGAAAGATGGAGGATTCTTAGTGGGAAGAACAACTTGGAAGGAGTACTATTAGATTGACCTGCCCTATTCTGCTCCATTAAATTTTGAAAAAACTACATAATTAAACATTTTCATTACCATATATACTATTATTACCTACATTTTCAAAATATTACGTATCTTACTTAGATACATGTATTTTGCTATCAGATACACAAAAATAGGGAGAGATGAGCGAGATAGGGAAGGGAAGGTGAGCGAGATTCATGTGTATACCAGATACATGCGAATCACACTAGATGTATGTATTTTTTTTTATGTATATGGAGTGATTCACATGTATCTGGAATACCAGATACATGGGAGAGTGGCAAGCGAGATTTTTTATATATCCCAGATACATGCGAATCCACTTGGATATAATGTATATAGAACAAATTACACGTAATTTTGACTTCATGTATCTGGAGGCACCAAAATTCGGTAAGTTACGTAATATTGCAAATTGGAATGTATCTAAATAATTAGTTCCTAAACTAGTGAGATTTATATAAGTTCCCGTTAAATTTTTTATAAAACATAATTTTTGCCCTAACCTGCCACGCCCCACCCCATTTAAATGTTCCCCTGCTCCGCCTCGTTAAGAGTTTTTCCTACCCCGCCCTATCAACTCTTCCATTAGAGCAAACATTGGTTAAAGAAAAGTTGAGAATTAAGTAAATTTAATAAACGGAGAAGGGCCAAAAATGCCCCTCAAGTATTTGATTTGGTACAAAATTACCCTCCATCCATCTATCGGCTCAAAAATACTCTTCTGTCTAACAGATCATACTCTTTAGGTGGATGTTGGGTAATATTGTACCAAATCTCATAGTTTAAGGGCATTTAATGCCCTTTTCTATTAAAATAATTTGAAATTACTTCATAAATAGGCCCACATGATTGACTTTATTTTGAATTTCGTAGTAAATTTAAAATTATAAAAAGGTTAGGCATCTCGTCTTTACACTTCTCCATCCCCGGTCTTTCACTTCCTATCTCTTCCTTTTTTTTCTTCTTTTTTTCTGTTTGGATCTTGTCCACTATTTTATTTTATTTTAATTTATGACAAACAAGAGAGAGAAAAAAGGAGGAAAATAACGATGCATTCATACAAAAATAATAAAAGATGACTTAATTAAGCAAATAGGTACAAATATTACATTTTTCTTTTGTGTGTACCCAAAATTAAAATAAAAAAATAAAAAAATCATTTCTCTTATCCCCACCCTCATCCCATCATGACAATAATACTAATTTAAAGAATATAAATATGTGAGTTTATTTCAAGTTTGAGTCCCGGATATCCAAATTAAGAATAAGTTATTAAAAAAAGGAATAAAAGAGAAAAAATGAACAAGACATTTGGATAATTGAGAGAAAATTTTATATTAATGAAAGCAATATTCTTTAGATGGACAATCAGTCGGGGTAAGTATGGAGTTTAGTTGAATCCTCATTTATGAGTTGGGTTACGTTATAATAAATTGGGGTTGATTTAAAATAGGCCAATAGAAAAATATCATGAAATTAAATATTTTTCAATATTATTTTCAAGTGTATCGGGTCAAAATATGAATCATAAGTGGTATTATAGAAAAATAGAATTTTTATTATTTATTTGAGAAGGATTTAAATTTAGACCAATCACATTGAGCAATATAATAAATAAATATTTAATAATTTTACTTTAAGGGAGCTATTAAAAATAAGGGTAAATATGAGTCAAAGGATTAACATCGAGGGTATTTTTGAGCCGAAAGGTGGACGTTAGGGGTATTTTCGGGTCGATAGGTGAATGGAGGGTAATTTTGTACCAATTCAAATATTTGAGGGGCATTTTAGACCCTTCTCTGTTTAATAAATAACATACTTAAGAGTGGATATTACTAGTTCTAACAAGACTTTCTAATTTTCAAATTATGTAACATTAGATTTCTAATAATATCTAAAAAATAATAAATTAATAAAATAAATAAGAAATGGAAAATAGATTAAATAATTTTAATCAACTAATTAATAATATCTTTTTTTCTTAATTATAGTATTCTATAACTGGTAGAATATCAATACCCTAATTTTCTCTCAATTAATTGGTCATTATTTTAGTTATTATGAGTCTCCTAATTAATAGTATCATTCTCCTATTTTGGTTCTTCCTTCCTCCTCCTTTTTAGTTGTCAATTTTTTAAAGAACGTAATAGTGTTTTTGCTGATATCATTTTTTGGTTTTTTTTATTTGAAATTGTTTTTAAAAAAAATATTAAAATAGGCATTTTTATTTGAGCCACTTTCACATATAGCAAACATAAAAATCATATTTGTATATTATAGATATAGTTTGCATAATTGCGCTCCATAGCAAATTTTTTGTTTGCTATGGAACTTTTGGTTTGTATAATTCGCTACAAATATTCAATTTTATACAAATTGTTCAGTTTTGTATAAATTCATTTATACACTGTAATCTGTATAATAAAATATGTATTTGTATAATTATAAATGTATGAGACGAAAATATATGTATTTATATCTGTATATATATTTTTATCTCGCTTTATACAAACACAAACACATTTTATACATTTTATACCGAAATGTATAAAATGACTAATTGTATACCGAAAATGGCTAATTGTATACCAAATCAGATGGCAAAAAAAGGGGATGTTTGCTGCGAATTACAATTAAAATAAATTATGACAGTAACATTTAATTTGAATTAATAATTTGCTATTTCATACAATTTTCCCTTTTTATTTTTGGAATATGATTTTATTGTAATTTTTCTAGATGAATAATTTTTATTGTATGAATCTGCATGAAGTGGATAATTAGTTTCTGTTTGAAAACACTACATCATTTACAATTAGCATCTTATATATACAAATTTCATAAATAAAAAAATCTTATCAAATTTCATACCTATTTCATACAGTAAAATATTTATACATACTATACTAAACTTACTAATTGATACCAATTTTAATATACTTTTAAAAATAATACACAATTTGTTGTTCGTTATAAATGGGTAGTTGGGAACCGATTTTATACACTTTTTAAACATCAATAAAAATATAATAATTCCAATTTTTTTGAGGTATCAGATTTCATACCTATTTCATACAGTAAATTATTTATACATACTATACTAAACTTAATAATTGATACCAATTTTAATACACTTTTTAAAAATAATACACAATTTGCTGCTCTTTACTAATGAGTAGTTGGATATCAATTTTTAAACACCAATACAAGATATAATAATTCCAAATTTGTTGGGTATCAAATTTCATACCTATTTCGTACCGTAAAATATTTATACATACTATAATAATTGATACCAATTTTTATACATTTTTTAAACACTAATAAAAGATATAATAATTCACAAATTTGATGGAATATCAAATTTCATACATATTTCATATTGTAAGATATCTATACATCCTAAGCTAAACTTATTAATTGATGCCAATTTATATACATTTCTAAACATCAACAAAGAGTAGGGGTGTAAAAAATGAGCACAATTATAGGTAACCCACCCAGAATTTTAAGGGTTGGACTCAAAATAATTTGAATTGGGTTCACTCTCAATCCATTCAAATCCTAACCCATTTTAAGAGGATCCTCAATTGAACCCAACTTAATCTCCAGTTTCAACTCGTTTTAAGACTCTTTATTTGCATTGATGTAATATATGTTCCTATATTGAAGGTATGAATTACTATTTATTTTATATCTTTTAGGATATTTATCTATCCATTTGTAACTTCTTTTTTATTTTATTTTTTGAGTTGAAATTCATATTGTGGTTATAAAATTTAAATAACAATATATTAAAATTATTGAGATTAAGCGGGTCAAATTGGGTAGGTCAAGACCCAACCCATTTTTAAGTCCATTTGATCCAAAGTAAACTTGGACAGGTCCGGACCCAACCCTTTTAAAAAAAAGTGAGGCCTTTAAACCTCATTTATTAAAATCAAAATGAGAATATAACATCAAAGGAAAAAAAATGAAAGACAAAGGCAAAACTAAAATTGGCAACCAAAGAGGGAAATAGAAAGTCATCTTCTCAAATGTTCCATCTCTATTCCACTGCCATTGATGATGTCATGACCCAAGGTAGACCCTAGGTGTAACATGTCGTATAAGAACCCGAGAGGCCCCATACAAACCACTTAGCATACATAGAAATCAAGAGATTTAAAAGACAATTTCAAAACATAGAGATATATAAAACGAAATGGAAGTCTAACAATGTCTCAAGACCATCTAGTACATAAGAAGTGCTCGGGACGTAACCCGTCATGCCTTAGAATATTTTCTGGGGAGGGCTGCAGGTGGCCATCCATGGACCACCACCTACGGTCTGTGGGTCACCCTACGGTCTGTGGGTGGTGCCCGTCGGTGGCATCTGCAACTTCTGATTTCTGCAATCTGGTCTGTCTAGGATACGGTGTGTTACATTATCTCCCCCTTGGAAACATTCATCCTCGAATGAAGACTAAACTAGCTGAATATGGAAGGAAAGAGCTGCAAACTCTACCACTAAACACTATAAACTGAAATATGATTGAACTAAGTTCCAAGAATATGCAAATATGCTGAGAATGGAAGTATAAACTGAAGGAACAAGATACTAAGACTGAAGCTACGCAAGAATGGCTGAAAAACTGGGGAGGAACTATTACCTCAAGCTGGAATGGAATCGGAAGGAAAGAGATGAGTATAATTGGCCTTCATGGCTGCTTCTGCTTCCCAAGTAGCTCCCTGTACAAACTGACTCCTCCAAAAAACCTTAACTGACACGACTTCTTTGTTTCTCAACCTTCAAACCTAATGATCAAGAATCTCAACTGGCACATCCTCATAAGTGAGACTATACTTCACCGCCACACTTTCTAAAGGTAGTTTGATGCTAGATCACCCACATACTTCTTTAACAATGAAATATGAAAGACCGGATGCACTGTTGCTAGTTCTGTTGGCAACTCTAACTCATAAGCCACTTTACCAACTCTTTACAAGATCTTGTAAGAGCCTACATATCTAGGACTGAGCTTCCCCTTCTTGCCAAATCTCATCACCCTTTCATAGGTGACACTTTCAGGAAAATCCAAGCATCAACTTGGAACTCCAAGTCCCTTATCCTTACATCTGTATAGGATTTCTGGCGACTCTAGGCTATCTTAAGTCTATCTCTAATGAGTTGAACTTTTTCCATGGTATCATGAAACGAATTTGTTTCTATCCAGGCGGCTTCACCTACTTCAAACCAACCGACGGAGATCTACACCTACTCCCATATAATGCCTCATAAGGGACCATCTGAATGCTGGAATGGTAGCTATTATTGTAGGCGAACTCTATAAGAGGAAGGTGATCATCCCAACTACCCTTGAAGTCGATCACACAAGCTCTCAATATGTCTTCTAAGGTATGAATGGTACACTCTGCCTGACCATCCGTATGTGGATGCAATGTTGTGCTAAGATTAACATGAGTACCAAGACCTTTCTGCAATGACTTCCAAAAATGAGTGGTAAACTGAGGACCTTTATCTGAGATGATAGACAAGGGAACTGCATGCAAGCTGATTATCTCATTAATGTAAAGCTTGGTGTAGTCCTCCGCCGAATCTGTAGTTTTAACAGCCAAAAAGTGCGCAGACTTAGTAACTCTATCAACTATCACCCAAATGGATTCATGTTGTCTGCGAGTACGAGGTAAACCTGTAATGAAGTCCATGTTGATCACTTCCCACTTCCAAGTAGGAATGTTGATCTCTTGAGTCATACCCCCCGATTTATGATGTTCTACCTTCACTTGCTGGCAATTAGGGCACTTAGCCACAAAATCCGCTATATCTCTTTTCATACCATTCCACCAAAAGACTTCCCGCAGATCACGGTACATCTTAGTGGCGCCTAGATGAATAGAATACCTAGAGTTATGAGCTTCTGCAAGAATCTGCTGTCTCAATTCACCCACCTTAGGAACACATAATCGACCCTGATAGCAAAACACACCATCTCCCTCTTGGGAGAAAACCTCAACTCTCTGCTGATGAACTGCACCCTTTAGTTGAAGAAATATTGGATCACCATCTTTCTTCTCCTTAACCTCCGCTGCCAATGAAGATTCTGACCCATTCTGAACTGTTACACCTCCATCTGATATGCTCATAAGGCGAACTCCCAAGCGAGCAAGCATGTGAACATCTTTTGCTAGTTCCTTTATTTCTTCCTCAACATGTGCTACACTACACATATATAGTATACTAAGAGCATCTACTACTACATTGGCCTTATCAGGATGATAATGCATACTCATATTATAATCTTTGAGGAACTCAAGCCATCTCCTATGGCGAAGATTCAACTCTTTCTGGGTGAACACATACTGAAGGCTCTTATGGTCTGTGAACACATCTATGTGAACACCATACAAGTAATGTCTCCAAATCTTAAGTGCAAACACCATTGCTGCAAGCTCGAGGTCATGATTCGGATAATTCTTCTCATGCACCTTAAGCTGTCTAGAAGCATAAGCTATAACCTTACCTCACTGCATCAACACACAACCTAAGCCGACTCTGGATGCATCACAATAGATCACATAACCATTTGAACCCTCTGGTAGAGTCAAAACAAGAGTTGTAGTCAACCTAGTTTTCAGTTCTGCGAAGCTTTTCTCACAATCATCTGACCACTGAAACTTGACCTTTTTCTGAGTCAACTTAGTAAATAGAGAGGATATGGATGAAAATCCTTCCACGAACCTTTTATAATAACCAGCCAAACCCAAGAAGCTTCTGATATCTGTAGGAGAAGTAGGTCTGGGGCATTGTTTCACTGCTTCTATTTTCTGAGAATCCGCTCGGATCCCTTCGCTAGACATAATATGACCAAGGAAAGAAACAAATTGCAACCAAAACTCATATTTGCTGAACTTAGTGAATAACTGGCGATCTTTGAGAGTTTGCAGGACAACCCTCAAATGAGTCGCATGTTCTTCCTCATTCCTAGAGTAAATGAGGATATCATTAATAAAGACGATAACGGACAAGTCCAAATACTGCTTGAACACTCTGTTCATTAAATCCATGAAAGCTGCAGGAGCATTAGTTAGTCCAAATAATATAACTACAAATTCATAATGACCATATCGGGTTCTAAAGGCTATTTTTGGGATGTCACTATCTCTGACTCTGAACTGGTGATAACCGGATCTGAGGTCTATCTTTGGGAAATTACTAGCACCCTGAAGTTGGTCAAACAAGTCATCAATCCTGGGGATGGGGTACTTATTCTTGATTGTGACTTTGTTTAACTGCCTATAGTCAATGTACATTCTAATAGAACCATCTTTTTTTCACGAACAACACTGGTGTACCCCATGGGAAAAAATTAGGTCTAATGAAGCCCTTATCTAGAAGGTCTTTCAACTGTTCTTTCAATTCCTTAAGCTCAGCTGGAGCCATTCTGTAAGGAGGAATAGAAATAGGCTGGATATCTAGGAGGAGATCAATTCCAAAGTCAATATCCCTTTCGGGAGGAACTCCGGGAAGATCTTTTGGAAACACTTCTGGGAACTCATTAACTACTGGAATTGACTCAAGAGTTGGGGTTTCAGAGCTTGAATCCTTAAACTAAACTAGATGATAGAGATAAACCTTATAGATCATCTTTCTGGCCTTAAGGTAAGAAATGAATCGATCTTTAGGCGCTAAGCTACTACCCTTCCATTCTAAGATTGGTTCGTCTGGAAACTGAAAACGAACAATCCTAGTTCTACAATCGACTGAGGCATAATAGGAATGTAACCAATCCATGCCTAGAATGACATCAAAGTCTACCATTTCTAACTCTACAAGATCTGCTGAAGTGACTTTTTGAGAGACTGTGACAGGGCAATTTTTGTATACCCGTCTAGCTATAACTGGGTCACCGACTGGAGTAGAGACTAATAAGGGTTCTAAGAGAGTTTCTGAACTAACATTGAAGTTGACTACTATATAATGAGTTACAAAGGAGAGAGTAGCCCGTGGATCTAACAAGGCATAAACATCTAAGTTAAAAACTCGTGGCATACCAGTGACTACATCAGGAGAACCTTTTTGATCATAGCGAGCGTGAAGAGCATACAACCTGTTTTAACGCTGTCAACCACCTGTACCAGATGAGTTACCCTGCTGAGTCGAGAGACCTGCTGGTGTTGCTGAAGTTGTAGACTGAACCCTACCATTATTTCCTCATTGACCCTGTTTAGCAGAAGGAAAATCTCTCAACCTGTGACAAACCACACCCAAAACATCCTTCCTTTCCTGCAGGACACTCGCCCGGATGGTTCTTACCACACTTTGGACAAGTTGGGTAGGTTCTGGTGCCTGGAATACTCCTCTGAGACTTAGCGCCTAATGCCCTACCTTTCTGATCCTGTTGAAACCTGGAAGATGGAACACTACCTGATGAAGGTGCTGGAGCTGAAGACTTTTGCTGAAACTGTGAGCGATTTCCACCACCCGATTTCTATTGAGAATACTCATAGTTTCCTGTTCTAGACTTCTTATTATCCTTAGCATGTTCCCTAATCTTATCTCCCTCAACCTACTGAGCATGAGTCATGATCCTAAAGATGTTCATATTTTCCAGCAACATAGCATTGCTGTAACATCTCGCAACTTGAAATAGCTAGGAAGAAGCTTAGTGATAAGTCCACAAATTGGACTCATTTAGGGCTGTATTTTAATAGAAATTGTGTCCTCAAATGCTTATTTTATCTCAATATCTAATGAAA
This sequence comes from Solanum gracilifrons, assembly GCA_029582605.1. Lineage (NCBI taxonomy): Eukaryota > Viridiplantae > Streptophyta > Magnoliopsida > Solanales > Solanaceae > Solanum > Solanum gracilifrons. The sequence goes on from JAJOOH010002335.1 coordinate 18,715, forward strand.
ACCCTTAAGTTTCAGGTATTTGAAGTTTGATGGAAAGCATGGACACTACGTCGCAAAAAGGAATGAAAAGGCTGAAAATAACAGAGAAATAAAGGCCTGAGGATTGCCGAGTCCACTTGGCGACTGACCGAAGGGTCTTACTTCGCCTTTTGTTCCAGTGTGCTAAGCCCTGAAGGAAATGATCAAGTCAGCCAAAAAATGGGAGCAGTTGGCGCATCGCCGAGAAGTTCGCGAAGCAGTACCATGTCACTCAATGACCCAGAGCACGAAGATGCTGAAGGATGGTGCAAGACGGCGATGAACTACACCAAAAGGCGAATCGCCGAGTTGATCGGCGATTCCGACTAACGATGTCGAATGATCTGCTGCATCACAAATTTGTAAAAACTATAAATACTAGTTAGAGTTGTAGTTTTAGGAGTCGAACAATTATTATAATTTTCATATAGAATAGTACTTTTTGATATTTTTGCTCTAAGTTTGAGAGGGTTTTAGAGACTTGAAGTTCCAAAGGGTTTTATCTTCAAGATTTGGATTTGGGTCTCTTGGATTCTTCAATTTTAGCCTGTATCAAGACTTAAATCTTCATACCCAGTTGAATGCAGGCTCAATTTGGTATAAATTTCTATCACTTATACATGTGTGGCTAAAAACCCCAATTCTTGGGGTGTGATTTAGGGAATATGGGTTAAGATAATTGTTGGGTCTTGCTTGCTGATAGTCTATTTGTAGTTTAAATGTGATTTCGTTTAGTGGTTGTGGATGAATTTAATGAATTTTTAGCTGCAAATACAAGTTTATTTTTGTGTTTTCGACTTGCTCGAGAGATAGGTCATAAAACTAAGACAACTAGATTGATGGCCAGTGTGAGTGGGTCAACATGAGGTTCAGCTCGAGAGAGTGAACCCTAGTCCCATGTCCACACACTCAGATCGAGAGAGTGAGTAGGTTAAGGCATAGGCTGGTCTTCATTCAGCAAGTGGGTGTCCGAGAGGAACGCATTTGAAACGGGGTAAGTTGCTCGAGAGAGAGCTTATACCCCTTAAAGTTTAGCCTAGTCACAATTATTCTATGAATCTTCTATCGAAAGCATGTACCCAATAATCTAGCTTAACCTGTATTCCCGTCACATCCCAAGGATCCCCTTTCATTACTTAGAAACCCTTGTTTATTTTGCTATTTTTACGTACTAGTGACAATACCCCCCTATTGTTAATTGACACTCTTGTGTCCCCCTTTAATTTACAATGTTTTTAATCATTAATGTCTTTAGTTACGACTAGTTAGAACTAAATTTTATTTTTCTATTAATTATCAAAACCACTCTCTTGGGAACGATCCCAACCCTTGGTTGGGTTACTAAACTATTGTACGATCGTAAACACTTGCATCGGAAGTTGTGTCTTGATTACGCAAACATCACTTAGAACTGGAAATAGTCATTTTTGGAAATAATGAAAATCTGGAAATTTGTTCAAGTTAAGGAAAAAGTTGAGTTTTGGTCAACTTCAAACGACCATAATTCCTAGCTCAGGGTGAATTAAGTGTACTTCTAGATATGGTTGAAAATCTCTTGGAATGATTTTTCCAATGCCGCTGAATTTGCGCAATTCCAAGTTCGTATGAGTGAGTTATGTGTTTGGAAGTTGGGCTTTGCGATTAAGAAAAGTCTAATCTGGCTTTTTTTAAAGGGTAGATTAGTCTTCTCCTTACCCAACTAATTTAATTCGTTTTAGTAAATTAATTAAGGGTCAAATCAAAATAAGATCAGTTTACTCAATTGGAAATTCACGCTAGGGCTTGGAGAAAAGAGAAAAGAGGAGAAAGGAGAAGAAAAGCTCAAATTTCTCTAAGATCATGCGATTTGGTGGTGGATTTCACCAAGGAATTAATCTTACAAGGTATGTGAGTCTTTCATAGCATAGGGTTCATTAACCTATGTGCCAAACATGTTTAGTTCAGCGAAATTTGTCCTAAAAGAGTTTGAAAGTTGATGTTCTTGACATGTATTTTTTGAATTTGAATGTTGTTCTTGAATTGGGCTGAATTGAGGATTTTCTGAGATCTTTACGTTGAGTGTTAGAGTTTTTTTGATTTAGGTTCTTGAGTACATATGCTGGGTATCGGAATCTAAAGTGAATTTGAGAATAATAGTCTAGTTTAGGAGAATTGGGACTGTATAATGGAGAAGGAAAAAGTCGAGCGTGATCTGGCATGCAAGTCCGCGTTGCAGACTTGCTCCCTATGTGTTTAAAAATTTCCTCCACGTTGTGGAGAGAATGCGGACTCCCCTGTCTCTAAATTAAATTTTGCGACCATTTATTTAGAAACACCTCCGCGTCGTGGACTTTTTCCAATATGGTGATTTCGTGACTTTCTTATGTTTAGCTATTTAAGATCATTCCTAAACATCATGTGATCCTTTCTATCACAAATAAAAATCCTTGAATCCATAATTCAATTCAAGGACCAGTTAAGAGTCAAGTCAAGAGCAATTAAGATCAAAGTCTAGAGAAGTTCTTCAAGTTTTCCAAAAGTTTTTTGCAAACGTTTTAACTTTGTTTTAAGACTTAAGTTTTGAGTTCAGTAAAGAGTAAAGCTTGAAGTTCATTTCTTGAAAAGTATATGGGGACAATGTATTCCCAAAGGGTTTAAAATGTTTTCACATTTAAACAAAAAGGAAACCTCGATTTCCAAAGAGCCTTCGGGCTAGTTTTCAGAAAAGAGTAAATGCTTTCATCATTAAGAAAAAGGGGAAACTTTGATTTCCAAGATATCCTTTGAGCTAAGTTTTTGGGAAATTATCTCAAATCACAGAAAGAAATCTGTTTTTAAACATAAAGAGCTAGTATCATATTTTAGGAGTAGTATTAAGCACCGATATGGGGTAGCGTTCAGAGAACCCACATCCCCCATAAACCATATAGCCATCATGGGTAGGAAAGGGTCATACTTTTTAGAGGATTCCTTTAGTTCTTTTTAGCATAGATTAGTGGGTCCACTTAGTAATTCAGGTTCTATACCCTGGCATGGTATAGGACGACCCTGACAGCATGAGGCAAAGCACTGCATCATCACAATAACTCTTACGTGATGGTTGTCGGTTAGAAAAACTCCCACTGAAGTAATTGTATTCTTATATACACAGTTTATTGTATTTTTACATACATCTTAGAGTTATACGTATCTTTGCATACACTCAGAGTTGACATCATGTTTTAAACAATTTTTCTTTATATTGCACTTGTTTTAAACTGTTTTATATTGAAATAAGTTAAGTTATGTTTAGTTGAGTTGAGCCAGATAAGTTCTTCAGATTCCTTTCAACCCTATGTTGTTGTATTTAGCATTCCAACTCGGATACTCGTACATTCAATGTACTGATGCCAGTTGGCCTGCATCTTGTTATGATGCAAACACATGTAACTAGGATCGACATCCAGCGCATCATTGATCTAGTGAGCACTCCAAAATCAGTTGGTGAGCCTCCTTGCATTTCGGAGGACTCCTTTTATTGTTTTTAGTTATTTTATCCGTCCATTAAGATGTTGTGGGGCATATCCCAACATCCATCTCAGTTGTTTTTAGAGGCTTCATAGACACTCAGTCAGTTAGTAGTTCAATTGTCTTTATATTATCATTCAGATGTTGTTTAGAGAATTCAGTTGCTGTTTCGGCTAAGTTTATATCTCTTTAAAGTTATGTTTTGACATTATCGTGTTAAGTTAAGTCTTTCGCTGAGTAAGTAAGCCAGACCAAGGGTTCGCTTGGGGCCAACAATGGTTCTCGAGTGTCGGCCACGTCCAGGGTGTAGGCTCGGGGCATGACAAACTTGGTAACAGAGGAAAGAGTTCAAGAGTCCTAGGGAGTCTATGAATCCATGTCTGTAGAGTCCTAGTTATCGGTGTGAAGTGCGCCACATCTATAATTAAGAGGCTTTAACATTTAGAAAAAAAATCTCACTTCTTTTAAACTCATTTCGTAAGTTAGAGGTTGATCTCTAAAAAGTTTCCTTTTAATTCGTGCTTGCGTGTGTTTTCAGATAGTCATGCCTCCACGAAGAGCAGTCAGAGGTCGTCCAGCTAGGAGAAATGTTGAGGAGCAAGGGATACCCAATGTAGCTGAAGTGCAACCTCAAGGGGAAGTCACTAACGCTGAGTTCAGAGAAGCAATCAGTATGCTGAGTCAAGGTGTGACTAACCAGGTTGGGAAACAAAGAGGGGCTCGACAAGAAGAAGCTGACACTTCAAGGATTTGTGAGTTCTTGAGGATGAATCCTCAAAGTTTCACTGGTTCAAGCACTTCTGAGGATCCGGAGAACTTTGTTGATGAACTGAAAAAGGTGTTTAATGTGATGCATGTTACTGATACTGAGAGAGTTGAGCTAGCTGCATACCAACTGAAGAATGTCGCTAGTATTTGGTTTGACTAGTGGAAAAGAGGTAGAGCTGAGGATGTACCACCTGCGAGTTGGGCCTGTTTTGAGGAGGCGTTCTTAGGGTGTTTCTTTCCTCAAGAATTGAAAGAGGCCAAGGTACATGAGTTCCTCACACTTAAGCAGGATTCTCTAAGCGTTCATGAATATGGGTTGAAATTCAACCAATTGTCCCGTCATGCTCCGTAAATGGTTGCGGACATGAGGAGTAGAATGAGCTTGTTTGTTACTGGGTTGAGTCGTTTGTCGAGTAAAGAAGGTAGGGCCGCGATGCTTATTGGGGATATGGACATCTCGAGGTTAATGGTATATGTGCAGTGGGTTGAGGAAGAGAAGCTAAGGGATAGGGAAGAGTTTAAGAACAAGCGAGGTAAGACAGGGAACGAGTCCGTACAGCAGAAGAGTAATGCCAACCGGTCATCTTTCCAACAGAAACAGAAGGGACCTACTCCATCATCTGCTAGTGCACCTGCACCTAGGAATAAATGTGAGTTTAATAGTTAGAATTCCAAAGCTAAACCTTCCTAATCTCAGGGTAGTGTGGCGCAAGGGGGTAGTAAGCCTCCTGCATGAGCCAAGTGTGGTAGGAACCACTCAGGTACTTGTTGTGAGGGCTGCACTGGTTGTTTTAAGTGTGGTCAGAATGGGCATTTCATGCGAGAGTGTCCAAAGAACAAGAAAGGTAATGGTAATGGGGGTAATATAACCCAGTCTTCTTCAGTTGCTTCACCAGACAGAGCTGCACCTAGAGGGGCTACTTCCGGTACTGGCGGAGGAACAAACTGCGTATATGCTATCAATAGTCGCCAAGAGCAAGAGGATTTGCCAGATGCTGTCACTGGCATGATCCAAGTCTTTGACTTTACTGTTTATGCTCTGCTAGATCCAAGAGCGAGTTTATCCTTTGTAACTCGATATGTTGCTATGAATTTTGATGTTATTCTTGAGCAACTTAGTGAACTATTCAGTGTTTCTACACCTGGTTGTGAGTCCATTCTAGCAGAGAGAGTTTATCGTGATTGTCCCATTTCCATCAATCACAAGAGTACCATGGCTGATTTAATTAAGTTAGACATGGTAGATTTTGATGTCATTCTTGGTATGGACTGGCTTCATGCCTGTTATGCCTCAGTTGATTGTAGAACTCGAGTTGTTAAGTTTCAGTTTCCAAATAAGCCAGTGTTAGAGTGGAAAAACAGCTTAGCAGTGCCTAAGGGTCGTTTCATTTCGTACCTTAAGGCAAGAAAGTTAGTTTCTAAGGGTTGTGTCTATCACTTAGTCTGAGTTAATGACTCTAGTGTTGAGATACCTCCTCTTCAGTTAGTTTCAGTAGTAAGAGAGTTTCCAGAAGTCTTTTCTGACGATCTTCCCGGAGTCCCTCCTGAAAGAGAGATAGACTTCGGTATAGACCTTCTTCCAAATACTCGTCCGATATCTATTCCGCCATATAGAATGGCACCAGTAGAGTTGAAAGAGCTTAAAAAGCAGTTAAATAATCTCTTAGATAAGAGCTTTATTCGACCAAGTGTCTCACCTTAGAGCGCTCCAGTCTTATTTGTGAGAAAAATAGATGGTTCCCTTAGGATGTGTATAGATTACCATCAGTTGAACAAGGTTACCATCAACAACAAGTATCATCTTCCAAGGATTGATGATTTATTCGATCAAGTTCAGGGTGCTTCTTGTTTTTATAAGATTGACCTCAGATCTAGCTACCATAAGTTGAAAGCAAGGGAGTGTGATATTTCCAAGATAACATTCAGGACCCGTTATGGTCATTATGAGTTTCTGGTCATGTCGTTCGGTTTAACTAATGCACCAGCAGCGTTCATGGACCTTATGAATAGAGTCTTCAAACCTTATTTAGATATGTTTGTCATCGTCTTCATTGACGATATACTAGTCTATTCAAGGAATGAAGAGGATCATGCTAGCCATCTCAGAATAGTTCTTCAGACTTTGAAAGATAAGGAGTTGTACGCTAAGTTCTCGAAATGTGAGTTTTGGCTTGAGTCTGTGGCGTTCTTGGGCCACATAGCTTCCAGTGATGGAATTAGAGTTGATACCCAGAAGATAGAGGCAGTGCAGAGTTTGCCTAGACCCATATCTCCAACTGATATTAGGATTCTCTTAGGTTTGGCTGGATATTATAGAAGGTTCGTAGAGGTGTTCTCATCTATTTCGTCCCCTTTGACCAAATTGACTCAGAAGACATTTAAGTTTCAATGGTCTGAAGCTTGTGAGAAAAGCGTTCAAGAATTGAAAAAGAGGTTAACTACTGCCCCAGTATTGACCTTACCAGAAGGTACACAAGGCTTTGTGGTGTATTATGATGCATCTAGAGTTGGTTTGGGTTGTGTATTAATGCAGAATGGCAATGTTATAACTTATGCCTCCAGACAGTTGAAAGTTCATGAGAAGAACTACCCATCCCATGATTTAGAATTGGCTGATGTAGTATTTGCTTTGAAAATATGGTCCCATTATCTTTATGGTGTTCATGTGGATGTGTTCACCGATCATAAGAGCCTCCAGTATGTGTTAACTCAGAAAGAGCTCAATCTTAGACAGATAAGGTGGTTAGAATTACTCAAGCATTATGACATAAGTATTCTTTACCATCCAGGTAAGGCTAATGTTGTTGCTGATACCTTAAGCAGATTGTCTATGGGTAGTACCGCCCATGTTGAGGAAGAAAAGAGAGAGAGCAAAAGATGTGCATAGACTCGCACGCCTGGGAGTCAGACTTATTGGATTCCACAGAAGGAGGAATAGTGGTGATAAATGTGGCTGAATCATCATTAGTGTCAGAAGTAAAAGGCAAGCAAGACCAAGACCCTATTTTTCTTGAATTGAAGGCAAATGTTCATAAGCAAAAAGTATTAGCTTTTGAACAAGGAGGAAATGGCGTACTAAGATATCAAGGTAGATTATGTGTACCAATAGTGGATGGACTGCAAGAGAGGATCATGGAGGAGGCTAATAGCTCTAGATATTCCATTCATCCGGGTTTCACAAAGATGTATTGTGATTTGAGAGAGGTGTATCGGTGTAATGGTATGAAGAAGGGCATTTCCGAATTTGTTGCTAAGTACCCAAATTGCCAACAAGTTAAAGTACAGCACCAACGGCCTGGTGGTTTGGCTCAGAATATAGAACTTCTGGAATGGAAGTGGGAGATGATTAATATGGACTTCATCACAGGCTTGCCAAGGTCTCGAAGGCAGCTTGATTTTATTTGGGTTATTGTCGATAAAATGACAAAATCAGCCCTTTTTCTGCCGGTAAAGACACCCATTCAGCAGAAGATTATGCCAGGTTATATATTCAGGAGGTGGTAAGACTTCATGGGGTCCCAGTCTCCATTATTTCAGATAGAGGTGCACAATTTGCGACAAAATTCTGGAAATCTTTTCAGAAAGGCTTGGGTTCAAAGGTGAACTTAAGTACTGCCTTTCATCCTCAGACAGATGGGCAAGCAGAGCACACTATTCAGATATTAGAAGATATGTTGAGGTCCTGTGTGATTGATTTCAAAGGTAATTAGGATGATCAGCTACCCCTTATTGAATTTGCATACAATAATAGTTACCACTCTAGCATCCAGATGGCTTCATATGAAGTTCTTTATGGGAGAAGATGCAAATCTCCTATTCTATGGTTTGAAGTTGGTGAAGCAGGGTTGATAGGACCATATTTGATTCATCAAGCTATGGAGAAGGTGAAAGTGATTCAAGAGAGGTTGAAAACGGCGCAGAGTCGTCAGAAATCCTACACTGATGTTAGGAGAAAGGCGTTAGAATTCGAAGTAGATGATTGGGTATATCTAAAATTTTGACCCATGAAGGGTGTTATGAGGTTTGGTAAGAAGGGGAAGCTTAGTCCCCCGTATATTGGACCTTATCGAATATCCAAGAGGATTGGCAATGTAGCTTATGAGTTGGAGCTACCACAAGAGTTAGCCGCGGTTAATCTGGTGTTTTACATTTCCATGTTGAAGAAGTGCATGGGCGATCCTTCATTGATCATATGAACTGAAAATATAGAGATCAAGGATATCTTATCTTATGAGGAGATTCCTGTTCAGATTCTAGATCATCAAGTTCGCAAGTTAAGTACAAAAGAGGTAGCATCAGTCAAAGTCCTTTGGAGGACCAATTTGTTGAAGAATTTACTTGGGAAGCTGAAGAGGATATGAAGAAAATATATCCACATCTCTTTGAGTCCGGAGAAATTGCAGACCAAGGTACTGATTCACTTCTTAGTACTCTTTAAATTATGAGTGAGCATATTGTGTGTTTGCATTTGCTTGTTGGGTGTTTGAACTTGATGTTACCACCCTTAGCCTAGTAAGAATAATCTCATTCGAGGATGAATGTTCTCAAGGGGAAGATATTGTAACATCTCGCAATTTGAAATATCTAGGAAGAAGCATAGAACTGGAAACAATAATTTTTGGAAATAATGAAAATCTGGAAATTTGTTTAAGTTAGGAAAAAGTTGAGTTTTGGTCAACTTCAAACGACCATAACTTCTAGCTCATAGTGAATTTGGTGTACTTCCAGATATGGTTGGAAAGCTCTCGGAATTATCTTTCCAAAGCCTCCAAGTTTGCGCAATTCTGAGTTTGTAGAGTGAGTTATGCCTTTGGAAGTTGGGCTATGCGATTAAGGAAAGTCTAATCTGGTTTTTTTAAGGGTAGATTAGTCTTTTCCTTATCCAACTAATTTAATTCATTTTAGTGAATTAATTAAGGGTCAAATCAGAATGGTATCAGTTTAGTCAATTGGAAATTCATGCTAGGGCTTGGAGAAAAGAGAAAAGAGGAGAAAGAGAAGAAAGGGTCAGATTTCGCTAAGATCGTGCGATTTGGTGGTGGATTTCGCCAAGGAATTAATCTTACAAGGTATGTGAGTCTTTCATAGCGTTGGGTTCATTAACCCATGTGCCAAACATGTTTAGTTCAGCGAAATTTGTCCTAAAAGAGTTTGAAAGTTGATGTTCTTGACATGTTTTCTTGAATTTGAATGTTGTTCTTAAATTGGGCTGAATTGAGGAGTTTTTGAGATCTTTACATTGAGTTTGAGAGTTTTTTGGAGTTAGGTTCTTGAGTACATATGCTGGGTATCGGAATCTAAAATGAATTTGAGAATAATAGTCGAGTTTAGGCGAATTGGGGCTGTAAAACGGAGAAGGAAAAAATCGAGCTTGATCTGGCACGCAAGTCCGCGTCGCAAACTTGCTCCCTCTGTGTATAAAAATTTCCTCCGCGTCGTCGAGAGGACGCGGACTCCTCTATCTCAAAATTAAATTTTGTGACCATTTATTTAGAAATACCTCCGCGTCGCGGACTTGTTTCAAGACTGTGATTTCGTGACTTTTCTCAAGTTTAGCTATTTAAGATCATTCTTAAACATCATGTGATCCTTCCTATCACAAATCAAAATCCTTGAATCCATAATTCAATTCAAGGACCAGTTAAGAGTCAAGTCAAGAGCAGTTAAGATCAAAGTCTAGAGAAGTTCTTCAAGTTTTCCAAAAGTCTTTTGCAAACGTTTTAACTTTGTTTTAAGACTTAAGTTTTGAGTTCAGTATAGAGTAAAGCTTGAAGTTCATTTCTTGAAAAGTATATGGGGACTATGTATTCCCAAAGGGTTTACAATATTTTCGCATTTAAACAAGAAAGGACACCTCGATTTCCAAAGAGCCTACGGGCTAGTTTTCAGAAAAGAGTAAATGCTTTCATAATTAAGCAAAAGGGGTAACTTTGATTTCCAAGATAGCCTTTGAGCTAAGTTTTTGAGCAATTATATCAAATCACAGAAAGAAATATGTTTTTAAACATAAAAATCTAGCATCATATTTTGGAAGTAGTATTGAGCACCATATGGGGGAGCGTTCAGAAAACCCACATCCCCCATAACCATGTAGCCATCATGGGTAGAAAAGGGTCATACTTTTTAGATGATTGCTTTAGTGATTTTTAGCATAGAATAGTGGATCCACTTAGTAGTTCAGGTTCTATATCCCCGGCAAAGTATAGGACGGCCCTGGCAGCTTGAGGCAAAACGTTGTATCATCACAATAAATCTTACGTGATGGTTGTCGGTTAGAGAAACTTTCAAAGAAGTAATTGTATTCTTATATACACAGTTTATTGTATGTTTATATGCATCTCAGAGTTATACATATCTTTGCATACACTCAGAGTTGACATCATGTTTTAACAACTTTTCTTTATATTGCACTTGTTTTAAACTGCTTTATATTGAAATGAGTTCACTTATGTTGAGTTGAGTTGAGCCAGGTAAGTTCTTCAGATTCCTTTCAAGCCTATGTTGTTGTATTTAGCATTCAAACTCGCATACTCGTACATTCAATGTACTGATGCTAGTTGGTCTGCATCTTATTACGATGCAGACACATGTAACTAGGATTTGCATCCAGCGCATCATTGATCTAGTGAGCACTCCAGAATCAATTAGTGAGCCTTCTTGCATTCCGGAGGACTCCTTTTATTATTTTCAGTTATTTTATCAGTCCATTAGGATGTTGTGGGGCATGTCCCAACATCCTTTGCAGTTGTTTTTAAAGGCTTCATAGACAGTCAGTCAGTTAGTAGTTTAGTTGTCTTTATATTATCATTCAGATGTTGTTTACAGACTTCAGTTTCCGTTTTGGCTAAGTTTATATCTGTTTAAAGTTATGTTTTGAGATTATCTTGTTAAGTTAAGTCTTCCACTGAGTAAGTAGGCCATGCCAAGGGTTCGCTTGGGGCCAGTAATTGTTCTCGAGTGCCGGCCACGTCCAGGGTGTAGGCTCGGGGAGTGACAATTGCGACACTCCATTTTCACTAAGTCGGATACCCCATATAGAAACTTGTTCATTTGAGCCGTGGAATCGGCAACCATGTGAGGAGCATACTTGGAAAGTTGGTTAAACTTGAGTCCATATTCTTGGACCGACATGCTACATTGCCTCAAATTCATGAACT
>JAJOOH010002336.1:0-23160 GCA_029582605.1 Solanum gracilifrons
ATATATTCAAACGTTGGAGATAAAAATATGGTTTTCATTAAAATTAAATCGGAAAAGGGTCATATTTGCCCTTGTACTCTTAGAAAAGGGTCATATTTACCCTTCGTCATACTTTTTTGATATATTTGCCCTTATCATCCAACTTTGGATACATATTTGCCCTTATATAGTTAACTTATCATGTCACCATTTTTATTAGTCCACGTGGCGCCTACATGGCTCCATGTGTATATTCTTTTATTATAATTAAATTAAAAAATTACTTTCTATTTAGTATTATATTTGACCCATTTAGTAAAATCCGATCCAACTAATGTGAAAATCCATCAGCCCTAATTTCGTTTCCCGTTAGCCCTAATTTTATACCTATCATCTAATGTGACGCAAGATGATAGGTATAAAATTAGGGCTGATGGATTTTCACATTAATTGGATTGGATTTTACTAAATGGGTCGGATATAATACTAAATAGAAAATAATTTTTTAATTTAATTATAATAAAAGTATATACACATGGAGTTATGTAGGCACCACGTGGACTAATAAAAATGGTGACATGATAAGTTAACTATATAAGGGTAAATATGTACCCAAAATTGGATGGTAAGGGCAAATATATCAAAAAAGTATGATGAAAGTTAAATATGACCCTTTTCTAAGAGTACAAGGGCAAATATGACCCTTTTCCAAAATTAAATTAATAGACTTCTAAACAATATACATTGAATCTGATTGTAGAAAGTTGTTCCATATTGCCACATTTATTGAAAGTTTCAATTTCTTAGTTATTACCTATAATAAGTTCAATTAAAATGTTTAATTCCTCTCATCTTCCATGGAATTAATATCATGCCTTTTCATATACTCTATAGGATTCTATAAATTTGGACATAAAAATTTATACTATTCAATCGCATAGTCAAATGATCTATCAAACTCAAAGTAAAAATTATCTTATTAGTTCTATATTCACAACTTATGCAGCTTCTACAAGCTTTTCATCGACATGCATTCATCACCCATTTTCTACAAACAATATTGAGTTTTGGTTTAAGAATTATATTGCTTCATCGTGGGAATGTTGGAGGCAAAACACATTATGGTCCTTCTTTCGATTTTGATAATGCCTTTATTTGAGTATGAGGAACATGCCGAAAACAACTACATAATTTATGTTTAAATATTCTTAATTATTTTTCGATTTATATGATGAAACTTCTTGTAGGGTGGGTTGTATCATTATTTGTGTCTTTTTTTTACTAATGTTCCTTAGTTATCTAGCTCAAAAGATCCTTCTTTTTTGGATTAATTACTTGGGTGGATCCCTTTTAAAAAATAATTACTTAATTTAAATATACTCTCTAATTATTACCATTTATAGCAATATATAACAAAACTATGTATTTTATTAAATTTATGTTTTCTCTCTTGCCTCTTTACATTGAATCAGATTGCAATGCAATTCACGTTATGCGTGATTCTCATGGATACACAGATGAAGATGCAGTTGCAACTTCTCTCAAAACTAGTAAATAGTACTCTATTTAATTTCTTTGCTCTCACTTTTCTGTAAACTCAATAGTGTCTTTCCTGTTACTGAATCTATATCCGAAATGAACCTATTTATTAGTGATAAAGCTTGTACTTGTAAGATTCATCATTGACATAAAGTTCAATTTTGCTATATAAAAACAAGCATTCTACTTAATCCAATTGCAATGTTCTGGACATTAAATCTATGTATTAAAAATGTATTATGCATATATTATATTGTATTGTAAGTATATTATTGTGATCACTAAAAAGAGAGTGAAGTTTGCAAGCTGTATTATAAATATATTGTTAATGAATAAAACATGTATTATACATGTCTTATAAAGTGAAGTAAAGCAGCACGGCCATATTAGTCATGTTTTTTTCTATGCATCACCAATAAACTACAAAATGAATTAAACTTAAATTAAAAATGTATTACACACATATTAAAATTGAATTAGAAGATAAATAAATATGAATGCAAAATGTAGCAAATGAAAGAGTAGTCAATGATTCGTAGACTGAATAAAACTTGTATCAATAATTAACTAGACAAGTAATCTATTAGACAACGGGGATGAAGGGTTTGCGAGGAAGAATCAATGGCCAATGGTTCTACAAATCGTAACAAATGAAGAAACATAATTAACTACCAAATGAATTAAACTTGAATTAAAAATATATTACACATATTAAAGTTGAATTAGAAGCGAATTAAACATGAATGCAAAATGTAGCAAACGAAAGAGTATTCTTTGATCTGTAAAGTGAATAAAACTTGTATCTATAATGAATTAAACAAGTAATTCAATTGTAACAAATCAACCAATAAATTGCAAAATGTATTAACTTGTATTAAAAGTGTATTGCACAAATATTAAAGTTGAATTACAAAAGAGAATTAAGCATGAATAAAAAATGTAACCAATGAAAAACCAAACAATGATCTATAGAGTGAATTAAACTTATATCAATAATGAATTAAACAAGTAATATGATAGTAACAAATAATAAACTACAAAATGAATTAAATTTGCATTAAAAGTGTATTACACTATAAAAATTGAATTAGAAGAGAAAATTATGAATAAATGAAAAACGTAACTAACGAAAGGCAAGACAATAATTTATAAATTGAATTAAACTTGTATTATTCATGAATAAAACATGTATTACATGTGTCTCATAAATTATTTTGGTTTGTATCATTAGGAACATGAGTGATGTTTGCAATATGTATTAAAATGTAGTGTGCATGTATTATAAGCGTGTTACCTAAATCATTGTGTTGGTATCACTAAGAAGAGAGTAAAGTTTGCAATATGTATTATAAATGTATTGTTCATGATTTTAATACAATTATAAAACATGTTTAATACAACTTTAATACAATTGTGATACAGTTCCATAAACTTCACCTATTTCGAGTTTCAATCTTATATTTCTCCTAAAATCAATTATAAACTTAATCAAATCCTCTTAAAATAGAGATATACGGCATTTTCAATTATTTGTAGGATCAATTAACACATCCAAACTAATCACGAATTCGTAAAATTCATATAATGAATTCAAAATTTGAAGCTTTATAATGACCATCAATGGTGAATTCTTGCTGCTATAATTTTAGAGATTTGAAATTTCTGTTTGAGTACATGATATTGTACAAATTTTTATTTTTTCTATTCCTCTTCGTTGTGTTTTTGGGTAAAAATAGTAAAATTTGGGCAAAAACTGAGTTGATAATAATTATTTAAATGGAAATTTTAAAAGAAGTTGAAGAAGAGGAATAAAAAAAGAAGAGGAGGAAAGAAAGAATAACACTGAGAGACGAAGAAGAAGAAGAAAAATTAAAAGAAGAAGAGGAAAGAGAAAAAAAGGGTAGGCGAAGCAAACTAGATTGTACAATTTTTTAATTCAAAAAATTGTTATATTTTGTTACTAAAATTATATTGCCATAGATAGTAAATATTTTTTTAATATAGCCTATTTATGTGATTTACCCTTCTTTTTTTGTGTATATATATTTGCACTTTATTTATTGATTTTGTATTTTATGATAATTTTTTTGGGTTGCAATTATTTTCGTCTTTTAATAGAGTTTTAGTGATGATCTCTTATATAAAGTGAATGGAAAATATTAGTCCACTTATAAATTGATGTAAAATCAATTTATTGGTCATTTTTTCCCTCATTAACAATGGTAAATATATATTTATTCTTTGTCCTTATTAATTTTGTTAGATATGTTTACGTCCAATTCTTAAATTTAGAGCAAGAGTTCATCACTACATCACATACTATATGCTATATTATCTTAAGTAGTTTTATATTTTTCAACATTTTTTATTTTGCAAACAAATAACCAAAATTAAATGAAAAGAATTAATTGACACTATTATATTTGCATAGAACAACAAATACAAAAGATTAATGTGATTGATAATTATCAACGTTAGATTAGGCCTATACAAATTTATATGACAATAAAGAATAAACATGCAACGTACGTTTCCAGAACTAGTATTTTAAAACATGAAAACTTTTTTCTTTTTGGTTTTCAATTGGGTGTCTAGTACCTCATTGAAATGCCAATTGTGTTTGCTTTCCTAGTGTAATTTAAAAAAAATATTTTTATCCTTTCATATTCTATAAAATTTTCACAAAGAATATTCAATTGAACCCCTTCCCTCTTACTAGCGGGAGAATTGTTTTTTAGGCTTCTTACAATATTTTTTTTGGTTTTGTATTTTTTTTATTTTTTTTTACCGAGATCTTCATTTTTACCCATAAAAATTTTAAAAAGACCATTTTCTTTTATTCAAATTGTAACGGATAAAAAAAGAATACCTCTTGTAAAAAAACATCAAAATTCAAATCTTGAAAAATTGTAAAGAGCTGGAAAACATTTCTGCCACAATTAGGTGAAAGGCTGTTATAATAAGATAAAAATGTACAATTGATCTCATGTCAACTTTTCACAAATAATTGCAGAAACTTTGACATAGCTGCAACAATATTGAATGCACAATTTATATTAGGATGAAAATATGTGAATTCTCATATACAAATGATCATCCTAATTGATATCAGAAAAAAGTTTACACACTTTTTACAGAAGGTAAAAATAAATGTTTCAAAAAAAAAAAGTATTTCTCTGTTGTACAATAATTTACTCCAAAGACAAAATTAGTTGAATCATTCTCTCAAATTTGTACACACATAACAGGGCAAAGCATATTATGTGTCAATCTTAATTCCACAAGCTAAGAAAAACCACAAAAACACTGATCTTACTTTGGCTCTACCTTTGAATTAGGATATGCTCCACTATAGACAAAGAGACTTTCATCAGTATATGGATGGTTCATGCCTTTGTTTGGTCCTTCATAGGTTGCCGAAGAAGATGCAGAGTCTGCATTCGGGTTCAGTCCCGCGATCTCCATGATATTTTCAATCTCTTTCACCACTTCATTCATTGAAGGTCTGTTGGCTCCTTCTTCTTCAACACATTTGAGTGCTAAATCCACAAACTTCTCTAAGCTTCTAGGAGTTGCACCTGCACGAACTGCAGGATCCAAAATGTCTTGAAGGTTATACATGTCTTTTGATTTGTCCATTGCACTCTTCACTTCCCTGACAATATATCTTCCTTTTTCAATAGGTACTTTTCCTGTAACTATCTCAAGCAGCACCACTCCGAAGCTATAAACATCACTCTTCTCAGTCAGCTGGTTTGTCATGTAATATTCAGGATCCATGTATCCCTGATAAATCCATCAAAAGGACATTATTATGAGGTAAATAATGTACCTATTTATTTATTAGACAATGAGATACTGTTTGTAATGGTTATTACTTGACTAGGAACTATTGACACATGATTAAATTTCTGGACATCAGAAATTTGAGGGATACAGGTCTATAATATTCTAACACGAAACAAGTTCAGGAAGGCGTTAATAGAATCTGTACTCACCATTGTTCCTTTGACTTGAGTGGTAATGTGACCCCTATCAGAGTCACCTAGAAGTTTGGACAGGCCAAAATCAGCAACTCTTGCGTTTAGGCGATCATCCAGCAAAATATTGTTGGATTTGATGTCCCTGTGTATGATGGGAGGATTGACAAGGTCATGCAAATACTGCAAACCTCTGGCTGCTCCAACGGCTATCCTCAGTCTCCTCATCCAATCTAACCTGATTCCAGTCTTGCCTACAAGTGCAAATTTCATTACATTTTCGACATGCACATTTCTGTTTTGATCAAGTTAAAAGGAGCTAGCTTCAATGAATAAATAAGAAGGGACCAACAAATACCTGAAAGACCGTCTTTTAAGGTGCCATTAGGAATATACTCGTACACAAGCATCTGTTCAGCTTGATCGAAACAAAATCCAGCAAGGCCAACGACATTCTTGTGATGAACTCTTGAGAGAAGCTCTATCTCAGTTTTGAACTCATGTGCACCCTGCATAGACCCTTGTAGAGCTCTTTTAATTGCAACCAATTCTCCATTTGGAAGAGTTCCTCTGTAAACCTGTAGAGACACACTTCTACAGTTTAAAAACTCATTACAGTTCCAATTGTAGTCCAAGAAATTCTTTCATTGGAGAGAGAAGCTGGTTCAAACAAACTTCTTGATATACTGATATTTTCAATTATGATGACGGTGGAGGGGAGGGGGTTGCGCATGTTCAATAAAGCTAACCTTTCCATAACCACCACAACCAATATCGTTGGTTTCTGAAAAATTATTGGTCCATTTTTTGAGCTCCTCAAATGAGAAAAATCTAGCTCCTGTCAACTGTGGAACAGCACCACTATGTTTATTCTCGTCCCAGGATGCTGCATTAAGAAGAAAGATAGCAAACAGCCACCATAAGATGAGGTAATAAGTAAATGGTCTGATTAGATAGTTACAAATCTTACCAAAAGGATCGCTCCTCTTTGCAGCATCTTCAGCTCTTTTCTTTTGCCGGAAAGCATAAACTCCAATGATTAGTGCTATAATTGCAATGACAGAACCACCAACTGCTGCTCCAATAATAATGCCTGTACTACTTGATTTTTTTGATTCGGAGGATGCCCCTGGAGAACAGCATAGACATAGACTCAGACTTCTTAACTATCAACTTCACTAAGATGCTGCTCCAACGGCTCACTTACAATTTATATTATTATAGATTAGGCTGCACATATATGTAGTAGATGAGAAATGTGTGATAAAAAGGCAAAGGAATTAGTTCTATTACCGTCGAAGTATTTATAGCCTTCACCAATGAAGAAGAAAGGTCCAAATGACGATGGGGGCTTGAAAGTCTGATTACTAAGCACAAAACCTATTCCAGAAACTCCAGTTCGATTGAAAAAATCTTGGCTAGATGGAAAAACTTGTAGGTGTATTACAAGGTAGTCATCCAAATTTTTTGTTGGGTTACTGAGGGAAACTGATTCCACGGGCAGTTTAGTATTTTGGAAGGATTGCATCAAGGACTTTTGGAGAGTCTCATAAGTAGTTCTATTTCCCAAGTTTGAAAAGGAAGGAGCTCTAAAGACTATGTTGCCTGTATATGGAAAAGCACATTTACAGGTAGGACTAGAAACTCGATTAGAGCTGCAGTCAGTTGGCAAGCAATTCTCTGGTGGGGTTGAATATGTCTCAGTTTGTTGAGATTTGACACAGTAATCTTGCGTCCCATCTCCTCCTTCGTTGCAAAAAGGATTACCTGCAAGCCTGCAGAGGGAAAACGTAAAGAAATGAGCTAATGAAAATGATATAAATCATATCTCACAATAAGCTAGGCCAAAGAACTGTCCAACATATGTGTTTCCCAACAACTTGGTGGTTTATGGCTCGAAGAATCAAGGAATAGAGCTTACATTATCTGAAAGGGGTACCCTGGTCTTTGAGTAAATGAATCAATAAGATTTCTTTGCACATCAATGAGCTGCAACTGGTTGCTATATGTTGTATCAATTGTAAGTGAGCCTTTGAGTTTGTTATTCCTCAAGATGCTGTAAGCAATGAGCACATTGTCATCAAATCTCAGCATAATACAGAGTTAGGGCATTTCAGTTAAGATAAATTTAACTTCAGATACTCAATCTAT
This sequence comes from Solanum gracilifrons, assembly GCA_029582605.1. Lineage (NCBI taxonomy): Eukaryota > Viridiplantae > Streptophyta > Magnoliopsida > Solanales > Solanaceae > Solanum > Solanum gracilifrons. The sequence continues at coordinate 7,650 of JAJOOH010002336.1, forward strand.
AGTTTATACAATAATGACACAAAGTAAAAGGGACACTTACACTGTCTGCAGCTGGTAAAGGCTGAAAAGGCTAGCTGGAACTGTTCCCTGAAGTCCTGTGTTTTCCATTACCCTGCCAATACAAGGTCATTCATTAGGCTTAAAGAACTTCTAGGAATTGAATCCATAAGAATGAGAAGAAAAAACAGGAAACCTGTGCATATTCAAATGGATGCAGGCATACACTAGCACAGTATACATGCACTTATGCACCTGCTCGTGGTTGTGCATTCCCAAACATGCATACACACAAAGAAAAAGAAAAAGGAAAGAGAGAGAGAGAGAGCATACAATGATGTTAAAGATATCAGGTTCGGGATCCATGATGGAAAATCTGATGCATTAAATGAATTATTGCTCATGTCCCTGCAAAAATAAGTTTCCATGATGGTGATATTTACAAAACAAATAGATTCGGGTTATATATACACAGTACGATGTTGAGAAATAATACATTATCAACTCAAAGGGATAAAGGCAAATAAGCAACTTACAAGTAGTTGAGGACATTCATGCCAGTGAGATTCGGCAAAAGACCATTAAAATTATTGTTTGACATGTGTCTGTAATATATGGTCAATATAAACTACATCAGGAAATCATAAGGAGATGCAGTAGGTTCAGAAAAAAACAATCAGTTTCTACTTACAGTTCATTGACATGTGTGAGATTGTTGAGATTTTGTGGCACAGATCCACTAAATGAATTCCTGTCAAGACGACTGTTGACAGGACCAATAGCTTAGTTCACAAACAATTCATAAGGTATATAGAGAGCAAGCAACTTTACTAGTCTATAAAGGGAAAGCACAAGATAATAATACTTACAGCACTTCCATCGTCTGGACATGTCCTAATGTATCAGGGATATTTCCAGTAAACTTGTTGTTCTCAACTAGCCTAGAAGTTAGAATATACAAGCATGAGGAAACCGGAAAGCATGGTCGAAAAGAAAGTTTTTTGTGATATACGAATTATCAAGATTCTTCTGCATGACTACTTTCAGAAACAAGAATGGAACTTACAGATGTATCAGAGACAGATTAGAATGGAAAAGACTAGCTGGAATTTCACCGGATAGCTGATTCTTCCCAAAGTGACTGTGAAGAAATGTAGATAGTCTTAGAAAATGCAGTTGAGAGACAAAGCAATATCAAGAAAAGGAGAAGCGTACAAGTGTTTAGTGTGAACAAGCATATCAAGACCAGGATTGTTCCCATTAGAGACTGGAATTGTTCCTGTAAGCTTATTGTCAGCTAAATCCAGCCAATAAAGCTCTGTCAGATTGCCAATTGTAGCAGGTATTCCTCCAATAAAGTTGTTAGAGTTCAAAGATCTGCATGATACAGAATGTGGCTGCTTTAGAGTGTTTACCAGAAGAAGGACTGAAAGAAATCACACAGATAGATATGGTAAAAACACAACTATTCAGATTTGATAAATGTATAAACACAAGAATAGCAGTATGGATTAAACTCTTCACGAACTGATTTCACTGTTTAGAATTGTATTGCCTCTCCTAGAGATGAACCAAAGTTTTGAGTACAGCTAGCATCAAAGCACGCATTACGTTAGTCATTTTAAGCAGCTCATATATGACCATTTTCTTTTTCTGTCATGAAACCGTTCGTTCAAGATGCTTAATCACTTCATTCGTTAATTCAGACAAAAAATAAAAAATGATCAGGTCTAATGTATATAACAAAAAAGCTAAGAAATCATAGTTTAAGCTGATATAAATATAAAATCCCTGAGCCATCATCTTATGTATCTGTTCAGTCAAACACCTTAAACCAAATAAATGAGCGAACTTCTTTGCACTCTGGCAAGATATGTCACATACTGGTTACGCGTTCAAAGTACAAAGAGTACCACAGAATGCTTACAGAAAAACCAGCCGGGTCAGAGATCCTATGGTGTCTGGTATTGGTCCAGAAAATCCACAACCAACAAGGATCCTGTCATGAAATTAAGAAAAGGTCATTATCATATAATCACGACATTAGCTGGTAAACGAATGCATGATGTTAGTTCACATCCACTTACAAATTTGATAGCTTTGTCAATTTTCCAATTGACTGAGGAAGAGATCCTTTCAACTCCTTGTTGTATGATAGATCCCTATAAGACGTAATCAATAATTAGAAATGACAAATTATCCCAAAGTACTGCTCAGTCATAAGAAAAAAAAGGCGTGAACGAGAAACATGACAAGTGAAAGGAAAACCTACAAAGTCTCCAATTCAGCTAATCCTTGGATATCCCCAGATAGCTGACCTTCCAAACTCATACTTGACAATGTTCTGAAATTGAGAAAAATGACATCAACCTTATGAAATATGTAACTTTAAGCAGTAGACAAAGAAATACACGTCGAATTCTTACATAGAAACCACTCGTGAATTTCTGCATCCAATTCCGTCCCAACTACTCCCACAGGGATCTGCTCCAACCCAATTGGGAGGAACATTCTGCCAACTATCCTTGAGAGACTGTAAAGCAGCAGCTGAATAATAAGATCACTCAACTATTAGTCGACTGACCATATGAGAAATGAACTCTTCATATAATAACAAGAAAAAAAGCTAAGATTAAATCAAATATATCGTACATAAGAGCAAAATCAACTTACAATCATCAGGATTTGTCCGTGCTGCTATTGACAGAACATGGATCAAAACAAACAGAAAACAGAGAAGAATCCGCGGTATCATTGCCCGAGAAACTACCATATATGTGATCAACTTCACAAATTAAAATCACAACTCCTCAACAAAATCAAAAAGAAAACTTTTAACTTTAAATCCTTTTTTCAAGTTCTGCTTCCCACGACAAAATAATAGCTATGAAGGACAGGCACAGCTATCTGTTGCATTTACTAGTTGAATAAGGAATTGTTCCATTTAGCCAACCCACTCTCTAAATTTTCAAAATATAGACTTTTACCTCCTTCTCCAAAAAAAAAAAAAAATCTCCTACGTGAAAATGTTATTTTATTTTGTTCACATTATTTAGACACAAATGATTGACCTCCAACTTCAATTTTTTTTCCTATAAAAAACATATGAATTATAAAATCACACACCACGTTGAGTTTACTAGGTCATTACTTGCCATAAAAGTCAACAAATTACATGAATTAGGCAAGGTTAACCCTTCATTAGAGGCATCAATCAAATATTGAATATTTCTCTTGATAATAATTGACCATCTATCGGGTGTTGATTCTAATTAGAATATTAACAACTTGATTAGGTTTCAGATTATTAGATTAAGTCTAGTTGTTCTGGAAATTAATAGGTCATTTTTCTTTTTTTAAGGAAAATTAATGTTTTAATGGTCATTGTCAACTAAGTCATTCAAAAGAAGTTGCCAAGAGGGGCAGTTGAATAATCCTTCCACACGCTTTAGGGAAATTAAACCCCATTTAAAAATAAAAATAAAAAGTGAGGCGATGAACAGAATATGCACCTGACAAAATACACTAGATAATTTCTTTAAATCTAACTAAAGTTTCTTTTATCTCATAATATTTTGATATATTTAAGACTATACATTTAAAAAATATTAATTTTTGTCAAGTCAAACTATGAAAAATAAAGAGAAATAATTTGTTAACTAAGTAGATCCAATTGAATGCCTCCCCTCTTACTAGCTTAGCCCCTACCAAAGAGATCGAATAGCTAGGTCCAATTGCGTAAAAAAAAATTAAAAGATATTTAAATGGATACGCCAATAGGTACTTGCTAATGTGTTTTAGCCCTAATTTATCATGTCTATGTCAACTCATTATTATATAGTCTATAGTATATAAAGAAACAAATAGTAATATATAGTATTTACTTTCTCCGCTCCAATTATGTTCGAATCTTCATAGCTCCAATTTGAAAATTTTATATTAAGTAAAAATCAAACAAAGAAACGCAAACGACTGAATAGTTGGTATAAGAGTTATGATTGTGTAAAGCACATAAAAATGTGAATTTGAACGTGTTATCTACGTACATCTGAGACCCACCATTAATGACCGTGTAGCTTCACGAGTTGACTTAGTCTTGTTTGGCATTGAATTTCTTCTGAACCCAATTCATCATTTCATAAGTGATGATGTCCTTTTCGAAATTAATGAATGCATAGTGTTTTTTCCCAACTAAGAGAATGGGCTGTGACTATAAGTTTGCCCTGCCCTTTTTATAATTACGAGTTCGATAGAATTCAACTAGTTTTTTGCTAAATTAGCGGATACAATAAGTTGGATCAGCCACTAACTTCTAACATACATACATAATATTATATATTAAGCTTTAGATTTTCACTTTTAAATATCAATAATATTATGGATTAATGCACTTTCTTAGATTATTGTATCGGGCTTGATAATTAAGAATGTAAAAAAAAAAAAACAATCAATGTACACATCATGGCCCTGCCCTGACGGGAGGAGAAAGCCTAAAGGAAGATTTTATGGTTTGACCTAAAAGGTGACCTTTTTGTCTTCAATGGATTGTATATGCTACTACTCGACCCATTCCAATTTAAATACATAAAATCCTGCTTTATTTTGTGCGGGATAAATTTTTTTTTAAATATTTTGTTTGATCGTTTCAATTTTTAAATGAGATGATCACACATACTTCAATATGTTATTAAAACAGTGAGAAGTATTGTGTTCCAGTCTCACAGTTTTACCATATATCAAAGAAGAATTTTTATATGTTTAGTCCATGAAAATGAAGATCAAACAATCAACGTGACCAAACAAGAAAAAAAAAAAGACAAGACAAGAAGATAAGAAATACCCGATATATCAATATTAAGACACACGCCAACAAAATTATTATTAGTATTCCTAGTTGTTGTATGTATACTAGTATTATTTGCTTGTGGAAGTCAACTACCTGAAAATAGCTACCAAATATTATTTTTTATTACTCCCTTTGTCCTTAATTACTTGTCCACTTTTCTTTTTATAGTTGTCTCTAATTACTTGTCCATTTTGACAAATCAAGAAATGACAAATTTTTTTTACCTATTATACCCTCAATTAATTACATTGCAAAAGGTAGAACTTTTTGAAGTCTTAGGTTTTTAATTCATTCACTTCATAATTAATAGGGGTAAAATGATAAACTCATTATGTCAATTATTGTTTTCTTAATAAGTGTGTTAATTCAAAAGTGGGCAAGTAATTAGGGACGGAGGGAGTAGTAAAAGTTAGCCACTTGTTGATGTATTGGTCTCAATTTTCCTACATTTTGTCAAATATCTTACGAACATTAATATCTAAGTAATTTAATTCATTGTGTCCATATCCAAATCATCAATATCCCTACGATAATTAATAGGGATATTTTAGTCATTTTAATTTTAAAAACACTTGTCACTTGTCATTACTTTTAAACACCTCTAAGGCATCTCCCACCCAAACTCAGCATTATTTCAGTGTAAATCAATTTCAACCTACTGTATTAAATTTTATATCAAAAAGGAATATTTTTCTCTCTCTATTATTATATTATTATTTCTTATTTCATAAAACAAATCTTTCTAACTACATTGTATTATTTGTTTACTAATAATTTATATATTTGCATTTTTAATATTTGTGAAGGTTAATTGTAGTTATATCCAATTATAATTTACAGTACAATTAACATAAATTTAATTTTTTTAAAAAGTCGTATATAGAAAAATTAATTTATAAAAAAAGCTATCTTTTATATCTAAAATTAATATTATAAAAATATTACATAAAAAATAATTAAATATACAAGAGATATAATTAAAACATACAATTTATATAATGTTTAATTAAAAGTTTTGTATAATGAAATAATATTAAAATATTTAATAAAGTGAATTGGTGTGATGATAGTGTTACACCAAATTTGATGTAACACTATTCACACACCAAAATGGTGTAAAATTTGATGTTGGGTTGGAGCTTCAAAACACCAAATTTTACACCAAATCCGTATTTAATGTAAGGATTTGATATAAATTTTGGTGTTGGATTGGAGATGGTCTAATACGTATTTCATGCTTCAATCTATTAAAAATGTAACTGTTCATTCATTAAAATCAGTTCTAGCACTTGGAAGTACTTTTAATCACCATATATATACCTTCATTCAACGAGCTCCTTCTTTTATGATATTATTGACCTTTTTTATTTTATTGGATTAAAAATACTCCGCTTAATTAAAACACATATGATAAATTTCGTTGAAAATAATAATTGATGAAATTATATTTTCATATACCACAAAAAATGTAAGAATCGTGACTTGAAATGAAAAATGTTTTTTAAAAAATTCAAAAAGAAGAAATCCTTTTAAAGTAACTTAGGGTTTTGAAATTCATAACAAACAAAATGAGAAAGAAATTTACCAAAAAAAAAAAAAAAAAAAGAAACAAAAATGTAGAGATTAACTACTATCCACTGACGGTGGACAAGAAAATTATACAATCAACTCATTTTTAGAAATACTTATTTTTCTTCTTAGTTTAATTAATATATTTTCACATTTAATGAGTATTGATTTTTTTTTTCTTTCTTTTATTAAAACACGTTGAGGTTTATCATCTATCTCCCTCTCTTTCCTACCATTTTCATCTATGTCTTTGGATCTTCTTCTATCAATATCAAAATATTATGCAAAATTGCAGAAATGGTGTATCTATTTTTTCAAGTGTAAGATTACTACATTTAATTTTTGGGATTTGTTCAATTTACTGAAAAGTCCTAAAAAACATTCTCTAAAAATCATTGTTACCACAAAACATAAAATTCATCATACATTGGAACAAGAAAAAAAAATTCTTTGAAATAACATTGAAATATTTTTATACAATCGACTTTGAGTATTTACTAATTTAGATTCTGAAAAGGAAAATAATAATGAGTAAAAAAATTATCATCTTTTTATCTCAAATTGCTTCAATTTTGTATGTCAATTGCTTTAATGGTGTTGACGGAGAACGAGCGTGAAAATAATAAGGATAAAGAAAGCATGAAAGAATCCTTCTTACTTTTGATAAGTCAAGTAAGAATTCTTAACAAACTCATATAATTAATTTAGAGTCCAAATTATCATATAACACTCTTTTTAATATTTTTTAATAATATTAATATTATGTGATTTTTTTTAAAAAAAATTGATATGTATTTCTAAAAATGAGATGATAGTGTAATTTTCTTTTTCACCGTCAGTGGATATAAGTTAATCTCAAAAATGTATATATACATATATAATTCCGATAGTGACTTGAATGTATTTGATGGGATAAGATGAAATTTGTCAATGACAACTCAGGTGGCTGATCTAGTTGTCATAAATTGTGACACAACCAGGCGAAGTAAAGATTTAAAGTTTGTGCGTTTAGAAAGATATTATAGATTTTTTAAATTTCTAGCCAAATTCTGATCAAATTTTCTGGCCATTTAGCATTACCCTTTATAAATAGATTTCTTAACACAATTGATTAAAGCTGCTAAGTTCGGTCAAATCCGTTTTTCAAAAGGCATTTTTTTAATGAAAAATTATTTAATTGTACTTAATTATGAGGTTAATTAATATGCATTCTTATCTTAATTTATCCCGCAGCTATGCTCTCTTTTGGAAAAATATGTATGTATATTTATATGAATATTTTTATTGGAAATGAAATGAATGATCCGTAACACCAGAACGTGCATTGTTTATAGGATTTCCATGAAAACCAAAAAAGAGCAATAAATAACTTTTAAGGAGACGGCACCAAATGGGGACCAATTTCATAAAAATGAACATATCTACTTCACCTACCATGAATTAATTTATAACCTATAGGCGTGCAACTTGTTTAGGTATTGCACCTCGTAAGTTTTTTCCAATTTTCGCAGTTTCGATTAGGTAATTTTTTAGCTTGAAAAATTTACTTTACAGAAAACGAACTCCTTTAAAAATGAGGAAAAGCGTCATTCCATATTGATTTTATCCTCCAACACACCTCATTTTAATTCATTGCATACATCCCTACCTCAAATAGTAATGTTCTAAGTCATATACAAATATTTTTAGTTTGGTATTATTATTTTTATTACGTACCGAACACAAGGGAAGAAAAAAAAAATCCCTTCGTACGAACACACACTAAGATATTTTGAAATTCCAACCACCTTATTTAGAGTCATTTTGAGAAAATCTTTTTTTTTTTTTTCTGAATGAAAAGTGGGTAAGAATTTATAGCATAATAGAAGATTGATCAAAGTGGTATAGTATAGTCATCTGTGAGACTGTGATGCCAATGTGAATCGAAATGAATATAAAACACGTACAAGTAGTCTTGCATGTAGCGTTAAGCACTTAATTAATTGTGATTAAATGATATATCCATTATAAATTTAATTAATTATTTTTATCGTTAAATTATTTGATTCAATGTAATTACTAAGGACTAGTAGGATAAAAACCAAATGTTTTTGGATGACAAAACAATATGGTTAAGCATAGAAACCCAGACCATTCTCATATTATTTTAAAGTCAACAAAGGAGAATAACATAATTTCTTTAAAAAGTGAATTTGACTTGTAAACATAGGTTACATTTCTGACCAACTTAAAATTTAGAATTGTCCTACTAATGTTATGTGAGAAATGTGCAAATTAATCATGAAGCAGTCTTATGCACGACTACTGAATAGGTGTGGATAGTATTTAAATCACTTCTTCCATCCTAAATTATTAATCGCAATTATTTTTATTCGACAAGAATTTATTAAATTGAAAGTTGCTCTCAGGTCCTAAATCATTGGACTAGTACTTACTTCCATTTTGAATTGTTGGAAAATTATGTCAATTTGCTCAAAGAAAATTATTTTGCCTGCATTTTTCAAGACTTAATATTATAAACTCTATTACCTGATAAAAAGAACACCCTGTTGCCACACACATAGACAAAAAAAAAAATGCCCCCAAAGAGAAAATGTAATTAGAATTAGAGAATAAATTCGAGCTTGGAATATATGTTTATGTTACTCAGAAAAATATTTACCAGTATGAAAAATGATAATGTTAGATCCAAAATTTTAAAATTCCACAAGACTAACAAGAATCATTACGGTCCAATCCCAAAGTTGGACCATATACAAACCGTTACGCACACAAGTTGGCCCAAATACAACCATTATAAAAATACAGTTAATAGCACAAAATTTCAAACAAAGGATGTTTGCCTTATATCAAAACTAATTATGCAATGATTGAAAACAATCTCCATAATCTAAGACCAAAAGCTCTTAAAGTTTTTGCACTTGTTGACATAGCTGCTGAGGTGAGTGTAACAAGCGAAATCTGGAGTTGTTACAGTTCCAGGTATTTAGCTAAAGAATTCATCTGTGATCCTGTACAGTATGATTTAACTTTCTTTCCATCAAATATCGATATAAAGATCACTTGAATCTCGAGAAGCCATATGTAATTCTGACTTCAGATATAGCTAGTATTAGAACAGAAGAATCACAAGTACCAAAGATCACTTATACTCAATATAACAAACAAATGTAAATACTAACAGTTATACTCCTTAGTAACTTCAGTTAGTGGCGTTCATACCACCAGAAGGAAATTTACCACTATAATCAAAAGCCTTGTTATTATAGAAATCGTCTAGACTGACTTGAGTTGTGTCCTCCTACCTAGTTGAAGTGAGCTCTTCTTCAGTATACAGTATACTTGTTCAAGCTGGCCAGTTCAAGGATACCCTCAATTTCTTTCACAGCCTCACCCCATGGAAGGCCTCTCGGCCCCGGATTCATTGACACATCTCATTGCCAATGTAAATAGTTTATCAACACCTTTGAGTTTTGAACCTGGACCTATTCTTAGATCTATTAACTGGTAGAGTATGGTGTTATCTTTTAAATCATATATGGTCTCCGCAACCAGTCTCACCATGTGTTTTCCTCGTTCTGTTGGAACTCTTGCAGTTATCAGCTCTAGCAATGCCACTCCAAAGCTATATACATATCTTTTCTCAGTCAACTGTTGGCTCATGTAATTTCAGGATCCAAGTACCCCTACATAGAGAGATTCCTAGTCCCTAGAAAATGGGATTCCGAAGCAGTATGGATGGTGCACTATGGAATTACAAATGTTTTCTGATATCAAAATTTGCAAATATCATCACGTAAAAATAAAATAACATGTAGTGACTAATCTTTAATTGGATCAAAATGATATTACTTCATGTTGTTCAGTCATTCATGGTCAAGAATATTACCCTTGCTGTTATCCAACCACTTTCAAGCTTAATGATTTCTTGTACGATTTCCTTATCTCCATATGACCTACCATATGCTAGCTGGGATTGTGTTGCACACACTAAACTTCTTGCTGCTTCGTTTGTTTCCCCAGATTTTGTAGGGTGCTTTTGTTGTTTCAGGCATGCACCATTTCAGCTCTTTAAGATGTAACATCACATTCCATTGTTGCCTTGTAATTACCTTGCAGTGAATCAACAAGAGGTTGTCATCTTCATACCCCTACTCACAAAATGCACATATATTGCAAATGATTAGCAATTCTGGCTAGATCTAAGATCATGTAGAGCACTAAACGTATAAGATTTAAATGGTTTAAGACTCAATAATCCAATCCAAAAACCAAAAAGCTGCATGCTGTGAACTCTTTAGTACAAAATCTAGTCCATCTTACTAACTCAAAGCACACTGCATAACATTCACAACTTCACTCTCCATAGCCCATGGAGATCACATGAATTGACTAGAATCTGATTGCTAAACTTATCCGCTATCACCAGTAATCCCCACAAGAACATGCCCCAGCCTTGAAGCAATGAAACCTGTGGCAATCCCTTACTGTAATCTCTCTTCCTGTCATACCAGATAGAATCTTAATTGCATTATGACAGTCGCCACATATTCTCAAATTCTTTATGATAAGAATAGGTTCACCATCTTTGGTCGATAAAAGCCCGAAAGCAACTGCCAGCTTTTCGCTGTGATGCCATAAGCTTCTCTCTTTCTCCTCCTGCCTTGTTCCATCATCTCTCATCATAGCCCACTTCAAATCGGGAGAATACCCTTCTTGCTTCATCTTCTTTGACATCTCTTCCCAGAATTTATACACCAACTTTATCATCGGATGAGAACTATCTTCTGCCACAAAGACGTGAACCCTCTTGGCCACCTCAATCCAACTACAACCCACTTGCTTTCTCACTCCCTTGTCTCGCATTTCTTTTCTAATCGATGCTACCTCTTCCCATCTGCCAAGACAAGCATTCATGTGCGCAAGCATGACATACGGTGCCGCATTTGATGGATCCAGCTGAACACAGTGGCTAGCTGCCTTTGTTGCTAGCTCTATATTACCATGTGTTCGGCATGCTCTAAGTAATGAGCCCCATCCAATTGTACCAGGATTATATGGCATTGTTTCGATTAGTGTCTCTGCTTCCTCGAGCTTTCCTGCTCGACCCAAAAGGTCAATCATGCATAAATAGTGCTCAGCCTCTGGTTTTATCCCAAATTTATCAGTCATTAAACCAAAATATTTCTTCCCTTCCTCGACCTTTCCAGTGTGTGCACATGACGATAGGACAGAGATGAATGTTATGTTTGTAGGTGTAATATTTCTTTCAAGCATCCATGCAAAAAGTAACAGCGACTCTGCTCCATGCCCATGCTGAGCATAACCTGCTATCATGGAATTTAAAGTGACAGCATTATGCTCAGGCATTCTATCAAAAAGTAATCTCGCATCTTGTAGACTTCCACATTTAGAATACATTGCAATGAGAGCATTGTTCACTGATATACGATTGGATGAAATGCTAGATTTGATTGCCAAAGAGTGAATTTGTTTCCCTTGCGATGGCGATGACAAGTTAGAAGATGCACTAATCACACAAACAAAGCTGCAATCATCAGGTTGATGGCCAGCAAGCTGCATCTGTCTAAAACAAGCAACAGCTTCTTCACACAAGTCAGACTGTGAATATCCAGAAATCATAGTGTTCCAAAGGACCAAGTCAGGATAAGGAATTTCCTGAAACACTTTTTTGCACTCTGATATACCACCACTACATTTTGAGTATAAATCAATCAGCCCACTTCCAACATGTGGATTTTCGTGAAAACCCATTCTAATTAACCGAGCATGAAATTGAAGCCCACCACGCAAGTCTTCCATGGACGTAAGTGCTGTCAATACACTTGCCAAAGTAAACATGTCTAAATATAAGTCCCTAAGTTCCATTTCTTTATACAAAGCCAACGCCTTTATCCCTTCCCTATGCTGCCCATAAGCAACAATCATCGAATTCCAAGAAACTTCATCTTTTATCTCACCCATTGACGCAAAAACCTCTCGCGCATAATCAAGATGCCCATTTTTGCTATAATACGTGATGAGAGTATTATTAACAGAAGCATAAGAGTCAAGCCCAGCGGATATAGACAATGAATGGAGCTGGGTAATGAAATCAACATTGTCATTCGCAGCCGTGATAGCAGCTGAAAGAGTAAACCCATCCAGAGCAAGACCCGTGTCCTTCAAATCAAGAAAGAGCCGAAGAGCAGGCAGGGTGTAACCAAGATCAGCATAAGCAGATATAAGGGTGTTGTAAGAAACAATATCCGGTTGGGGAATTTTATCAAACAGCTGGTGGGCAAGGTGGGGCTGAGCTTCTTTCGCATAGGCATTGAGGATCGCATTGAAGGAGAAAACATTGGGCTCAGGGGTAGCTTCAAAAGCCCTGCGAGCAGTGGTAAGAAGGCCACACTTAGAGTAGAGAAGGATGAAATGGTTGGAGAAGTAAGTAGACGGTGGAATGCGTGATTTGATGTAATGGGTATGCAGAGATTTGCCAGTTAAGAGGTCTCTCTGGGCTATGCATGTTTTCAAAATGTGGCGGAATTGTTGGAGGCTCTCCACCAATCTTTGTTGGTTCATCTAAGGGACAGCCACTGCACTTTTTGCTCTCAAAATAACTTGCCACCAAATTGGGAGGAAAGGCATTACATCAAATTTATATCCTCATAAATTGGAGTGTTCAATTGATACAATGAAAACAGACAGTCTGTCTTTTTATGTATAATGACAAGAATTAAAGGAGGGAGGTGGGGGGAGGTAGCCTAGCGATAATGAAGTTGTAATGGACCCTAGGATTTAACTCCGAACAAAGACGAAATTAAAAAATGATAGGTGATTTCTTTAAATATATGTCAATTCTGTTCAAAATTTTGATGGGCATGGTACAATGCATTAAAAATATAACTTGTAATGTTAAAATTTCACAAGAAGGACGTTTGCCTAATATCAAAACCATTTGATCAGAGGTGTCTAACCAGGCAAAACTTCATGCGCATTAAACCCTTGATAAAATTGAACACTGTAAATTACTTGCAACTAATCATGCAATTGTCTAAAACGATCTTCATAGTCCAAGGCCAAAAAGGTCCTAAATTTGTTGTGCTTGTTGACATAGCTGCAAAGGTCAGTGTAATAAGAGAACTCTTTATTTGTTATACAGTTTAGAGTTTTGAGCTATAAAATTCATCTGTAGTCCTGTACAGTATGATCTTACTTTATTTCGATCAAATATCAATATGAAGATCACTTAATCTCAAGAAGCCATCTGTAATTCTGACTTCTGATATAGCTAGTATTAGAACAGAAGCATCACTAGTAATAAACAATCAAACAAAATGAAATTCATAGTTATATGTTCAATAATAACAAAGTAGTTTCAATAAGTGGTGTTCATGCCACCAGAAGGGAATTTACCACTATAATCAAAAGCCTTGTCATTATAAAAATCGTCAAGACTGACTTGAGTTGTGTCCTCATAGCTAGACGAAGTGAGGTCGCCTTCAGTATACTTGCTCAAGCTGGCCAGTTCAAGAATACTCTCAATTTCTTTCACAGCCTCTCCCATGGAAGGCCTCTCAGCCCCGGATTCATTTACACATCTCATTCCCAATGTGAATAATCTATCAACACCTTCGAGTTTGGAACCTGGACCTATTCTTGGATCAATTAATTGGTAGAGTTTGCTGTTATCTTTTGAATCATATATGGTCTCTGCAACCAGTCTCACAATGTGTTTTCCTCGTTCTATTGGAGCTCTTGCAGTTATCAGCTCGAGCAGCACCACCCCAAAGCTATATACATCACTTTTCTCAGTCAACTGTTGGCTCATGTAATATTCAGGATCCAAGTATCCCTACACAGGAACATTCTTAGAAAATGGGATTTCGAAGCAGTATGAATGGTGCATTATAGAATTACAAATGTTCTTTGAAATCAAAATTTGCATATATCAGTATATCACCACATTAAACAATGATCAAGAATATTAGCCTTGGCGATATACAAATCCGCCTTCAAGTTGTTAGAGTTTGATATACGCAAATCCATAAGAATTATAAGACAGCTCAAATTGATCCATCAAGGTTTGAGGTTGTAATACTCACCAATGTACCTTTGACTTGAGTGGTGACATGGCCCTTGTCTTCGTCTCTCAAAAGTTTTGATAGGCCAAAATCAGCAACTTTTGCAGTTAAATGGTCATCCAGCAAGATGTTATTTGACTTAACATCCCTGTGTATTATGGGAGGATCTGCAAGCTCATGCAAGTATGCTAAACCTCTAGCAGCATCAAGGGCTATCCTAAGTCTCCTTGTCCATTCCAATTGGAATTTTGGCTGGACTGCAAGAGCCATATGCAGATTAAGAATAACCAAATTAAATTTGTATTTATGCCCAAACACTGATATTAATTCTCGTATCATACTAGAGAAAATCCATGATGGTGATGGACAGATTTTCAGTTGGGAATGTTATTCCTTGGAGGACAATGGCTGAATAAACATATAAATTAGCAGGTCTGATAAAGGAGCTGAAGCAATATAATGAATTCAATTTTACACAAAGGTAAATAAAACACTTTCCACTGTATGAACAAGACAGTTCAGTGGACAGATCGATATTGTTTTAGTGAAGAAATATCAATCTTTCTTATTTGCCAGATTGGACTGGACTTAGCATCTGCTTCCTCAGAAGCAAACATATGGAATGATGAATGCAGAAAAATATTTTTACCTGAGAGACTTTCCCTTAGAGTACCCTTTGGAATGTACTCATAAACCAGCATTTGTTCGCCTTGCTCATAACAAAATCCAACCAGGCTTACAACATTCTTGTGATGTATCCTTGACAATAGCTCAATCTCTGTCTTGAACTCAAAAGCCCCCTGCATTGATCCATGTTGTGCTCTTTTAAT
The DNA here is from genome assembly GCA_029582605.1 of Solanum gracilifrons. Classification (NCBI taxonomy): domain Eukaryota; kingdom Viridiplantae; phylum Streptophyta; class Magnoliopsida; order Solanales; family Solanaceae; genus Solanum; species Solanum gracilifrons. The sequence continues at coordinate 22,979 of JAJOOH010002336.1, forward strand.
TGCAACTACCTCCCCAGCAGTAAGAGTTCCTTTGTAGACCTGTTGATGCTACATGTATCAGTCTGGAAAATTTGACATGCTACAAATAAATTAGCAAAAAGTGTGAAAGATGCAGTATTATTGTACCATGCAATGCATATGTCAGTCATGCAGAAAAATCAAGATATAGTCCTAGATGACTG
>JAJOOH010002337.1:0-24130 GCA_029582605.1 Solanum gracilifrons
ACTATATATATATATATATATATATATATATATATATATATATATATATGAGATAAGTCAAACTATGTCACGACTCCAAACCACACTAAACAACTTTATGAGAGAAACAAATACTAACCAAAATGTACCCAATACAATTTATAAAAAACAACCAAGTTTAGAATATCAACAAGAAAAAACACTTTAGTTAGTAAAGAACTAAGCCGCCATAAACTCAAACTGATAGTTTTAAAACATTCATTGTGGATATACCCCTACAAATGGAAAGTCATCATACCCAAAATTCTAATAGAGTCAACTTGGGGGTTCAACCCCGAAACCAAACACAAACTAAAGTATATAAGTCTATGTCATAACAAATAGACAGGAAGATGCAGAAGAATCTATGGTAGCCTGAAAGACAAAGCTCACCCTTGGACTCAAAATTAGGCATCGCTCAACTAAGGTCTCAGATCAACCACTAGAAGATGTCATGTACTTAACAAGAAAAGGAACATGTGTATTATAAGTACACAAACAACTCAGTATTGGTAGGATCATGTGGCTAGTCTAAGATATGAATGGAAACATTCACCACAACACAGTAACACAAAACAATGCATAACATACATCGATCATCAACCACATAGACTCTAAGTCACATATCATGAAATAACAACACTTGGGTCAAGCAACGCATAAATACATGTCCCATATGATCACAATGCAAATATTGAGTGGTCCTATGGAACCTCAATAACATACCTTGTCCTATTATGGAACCTATACCTAAATTATTAGTGTACTGATGTTGTATCTGAGTCATCCACGGTTAGTATATTGGCCTGGTAGCCAAGCCATCCATAGTTAGTGTACTGGTGTGGTACCCGAGTCAACAAACAATCACAAACAAACAAGCACAATCACATAGCACAATAAACAAGACCACTTGAAAACCACTAGTCACAATCAGAAGTCATTGAATGAGATTACTTACATGATCTCATTTCATAAGTCTCCCTACCATTCATTGCACAAATGGTACTAAAACCAGTAGACATGCATAAATACATAAACCCAAAATATACAATAGTTACTGACCTCGAATCAAGACTCTTAGAGACATAAATAACCTGAGCTTTACCCTTGCGAAGTGCATTGGCTTGAGATCACAGAGGAAAAGGTACTTGAATTAATCAACCTTATCAAGGAAACATGAGTGTGAAGGAGTATGCTTTGAAGTTCACACAATTGTCTACATATTCTCTTACTATGGTTGTCGATCCTAGGGAAAGGAGAGTAAGTTTGTTTTGGGCATGTACAAAATGATGGTTAAAGAATATTGTACCGCCATGCTTATACATGATATGGACATTTATCTTGTTATGGTTCATGCCCAACAAATCGAAGATGAGAAACTTAAGGAAAGGTTTAGGAAGGCAAAGAGGGCCAAGAGGGGGGATAATAACTTCTCACATTCAAGGTCCGAGAGACATAGTTGTTCTAAGTTCCGACAAAGATTTTTCGATCAAGGTTCCTCGAATGCTCCTCGTATGTTCATCAAAGATAGGGTGTTTAACCCTAAGCCTCAAGGAGGAAATGGTGGTGGATTTTCATCGACTACTTGTGCTAATTGTGCAAAGGAAGCATGAGGGTATATCCTTAGCCGGTACGGATGATTGCTTTGGTTGTGGTAAGAGTGGCCATAAGATAAAGGATTTTCCATCATTTGCGGCTAACGAAAGAGAAGTTAGGCAACTTCCACCTAGTTTTTCGGGTTCAAGTGCCCCAAAGAAAAATCAATTCTATGCACTTTAAACTTGTCATGAGCAAGAGGGTTCTCTCGATGTGGTTACCGGTATGTTGAAAGCTTTTCATCTTTATATTTATGCTTTGCTTGATCCCAGTGCTACCTTGCCTTTTGTGATTTCATAAGTGGCAAGGAAGTTTGATATTCTTCTAGAAGTGTTTCTCGATGATTTACCTGGTGTTTTTGCCAAAAGGGAAATAGACTTTAGTATTGATCTTCTCCCAAATACGCAACCTATCACTATTCCTTCTTATTGTATGGGACCGTTATAACTCAAGGAGTTAAAGGTGAAATTAAATATTGGTTGGATAAGGGTTTCATTAGACTGAGTATCTCTCCATGTAATGCTCTAGTTATGTTTGTTCGAAAGAAAGATAGTTCACTTCGAATGTGTTTTGACTACCGGAAATTGAACAAGGTTACCATTAAAAACAAATATCTTTTTCCTAGGATAGATTATTTGTTTGAAAAATTACAAGGATCAAGTTACTTCTATAAGATCGACCTTCGGTCGAGTTACCACCAATAGAGGGTGAAATAAGATGACATTTTGAAGACGACTTTTCTGACTCGATATGGTTATTATGAGTTTTTGGTTATCTCTTTTGGCTTGACTAGTGCCTTAGCCGCATTTATGGATTTGATGAAAAGGGTGTTTAGACAATGCCTGGATATTCTTGTGACTGTGTTTATCGATGATATATTGATTTACTCAAGGAGTGAGGATGAGCATACCGATCATTTGAGGATTGTGTTGCAAGTTCTCTAGGACCAACAACTCATTGCAAAGTTTAGTAAATGGGAGTCTTTGTTCAGTATTTGACCTTTGTTGTTCACATTGTTTCCGTTAAGCGTATTAAGCTAGATCCTAAGAAGATGGATGTGGTTAAGAGTTTTCCAAGACCTCTATCCCCTTCGGATATTAAAAGTTTCTTGGGTTTCGATGGTTATTATAGAAGCTTTGTTGAAGGGTTTTCTTTGATTGCCTCCCCATTGACAACATTGACCCAAAAGAAGGTTAAGTTCATATGGTTTAAAGCGTGTGAGAAGATTTTCCAAAAGTTAAAGGATAGACTTACCTCTGCTCCAGTGTTGACTTTACTGGAAGGCTCTGATGGATTTGTGATTTATTGTGATCCTTTAAGAATTGGGTTACGATGTCTCATGAAAAATGGGAAAGTCATTACCTATGATTCAAGGTAACTTAAGATTCACGAAAATAATTATCCTACCCACAATTTAGAATTGGCAGTGGTTACTTTTACCTTAAAGATTTGGAGGCATTACTTATATGGTGTTCATGTTGATGTCTTTACCAACCACAAAGGTTTGCAACCGTAAGATCTGAATCTTCACCAAAGAAGGTGGCTCGGGTTACTAAAGGATTATGACATCAGTGTTCTCTCCCCGGCAAAGCGAATGAGATGGCAGATGCTCTTAGTCAATTTTCAATGGGTAGTGTTACTCAAGTTGATGAAGATAAGAAGGAGTTGGTTTGAGATGTTCATAGATTGGCCTTATTAGGTGTTTGGTTAGTAGAATCTACCAAAGGTGGAGTTAGGGTACATAATGGTTCATAATCGTAATTTGTGTCAGATGTGAAAGCCAAGCAAAGTCTTGATCTGAATTTGGAGGAACTGAAGGAAGCGCTGCTTAAGAAATCTCTAGAGGCGTTCACCCAAGGGTGATATGGAGTGCTTTGTTATCAAGGTCATTTTTGTGTCCCCAATGTTGATTATTTGAGGGAGCATATTCTATCAGAAGCCCAAAGTTCTCGATATTCCATTCACCTGGGAGCCACCAAGATCTATCGTAACTTGTGGGAGGTATATTGGTTGAATGGGATGAAGAAGGATACTGTGGAATTTATGGCTTAGTGTCCTAATTGCCAACGAGCGAAAGTTGAGCTTCAAAAGTTTGGAGGTTTGTCCCAAGATATCAATATTCCTACTTAGAAGTGGGAAGATTTGAATATGGACATCATTGTTGGTTTAACCTGCACCCGGTGGCAACATTACTCAATTTGGATTATTGTGGATCGAATGATGAAATCGGATCATTTTATCCCTATCAAGGTTTCGTATTTGGCGGAGGACTATTCTAAGGTTTACTTGAGGGAAATGGTTAGGTGTCATGGAGTGGCCTTATCCACCATCTCCAATCGTGGTACCCAATTCACTTCTAAGTTTTGGAAATCTTTTCAAAGAGGTCTTGGTACACGTTTACTACGTCCTTTCATCCACAAACCGATGGGCAACCAAAGAGTACTATTCGAACTTTGGAAGTTATGTTGAGAGCTTCTGTAATTGACTTCAATGGTAATTGGGATGATCATTTCCTTTGATTGAGTTTGCTTACAATAATAGCTACCATTCAAGAATTGGTATGGCTCCATTTGAGGCTAGGAGGTGTAGATCTCCTATAAGTTTGTTTGAAGTGGGTAAAGTTTCTTTGATAGGTCCTGAGTTGGTACATGAAACTATGAAGAGAGTTTTCCTTATTAGAGAAAGGTTGAAAACAACTTAAAGTCGACAAAAGTCCTATGTTGATGTTAGAAGAAGAGACCTTGAGTTTGATGTTCATAATTGGGAGTACCTAAAAATCTCACCTAAGAAGTGTGTGATGAGGTTCGGGAAATATGGGAAGCATATTATTCGATATGTGGGCCCATATCAGATTTTGAGGCATTTTGGTAAAGTTGCTTATAAACTTGATTTGCCTAATGATTTGGCATCGGTGCATCCAGTTTTCGATGTATCTCTATCAAAGAAATGTGTTGGGATATGACATCCATAGTTCCATTGGAAGGCTTGGTAGTTAAGTAGAATATTTCCTATGAAGACAATTTGGTTAAGATTTTGGACCGGCAAGTTAAGAAGTTGAGGAACAAGGAAGTTGCCTCCGTGAAGGTTCTTTGGAGGAATTAGTTAGTTGAGGGTGCTAGTTCCTACCCTCCTTATGATGTCTTGAATCTCATTCGAGGACGAATGTTCCCAAGGGGGAGATATTGTAACACCTTGGATTTGAAAATAAGGTAAATTATAGGTTTCTCGAGTTTCGTTCCAGTACAAATGAAACCACCGACAAGTCGTAGGTTAGACCATGGACCATAAGTGGGAATCGTCGGTGGTTAGTTCCAATGATTTAAATTGCCAAAGTTCCAATACTCTTTTACGGTTCACCAGGACGATCCTTCGTTCAATGTATGTGTCATAGGTAGGTCTCATAGGTGAGTCCCAAACATAGAGAAATTTTTTAAGGTCAAGGTTGGGACTCACAGTTGGGATGTACAGTCCGTAAGTGGACTCATGGACCGTACATGGGGTCCCGTTGTTGGGGTTCCAAGATTGTAGTCTCTGAACCCAAACCAATAGTCGACCAGGACCTACGGACCAAAGGTGTGATCTGTCAATGTGGGCTCGATAGTTATTTTACGAGCTTTTTGGTCTTTTCCCTAATCATTCTAACCCTATATTACGTCATTTTGCCTTCTACCCAAGGTCCTATATAATGATTTTAATCTCCCAAATAACCCAATTCAATTCATTCTCTAAAATTTACAAAAGTTGATCAAGTTCTTCCCCGATATTTCTCTCTCTAGAAGCTTGAAGAAGAAGGATAGGGTTTCAAGATCAAGTCTCCAAATTCAACATTAATTCAAGATTTTGGCATCAAGGTATGATAGTATTCACCTATGGAGTCCTTTTCTATATAGGATTCATAAATTCTCAATTCTTTCCTAGTTAGAATCTCTAATGGAAGTTAGAGTGTTTACTCAATCTCATGGGTTCTTTTCAATTATGATCTAATTGATTGTTTTATGTCTTTTATGCATGAATTGAGATAATTTCATGTTTTTAAGTTGAATTCATATGAACCCATGAACCCATACATGATCCATGATTTCTAGAATTGATTATATGATGAAGCTTATGAAAGATGAATTTATGAAATATGCATATTCTTTATGAAATTGATGAAAATGTTTTAAAGATTCTTTGAAAGTGAGTATCAATGTTGTTGTTGTGTTGTGAAAGGATTTCTCACATACTACTCAAACATGAATGTGAAAGGGTTTCCTTACATAGGATTCATAAGATTGAAAGGTTTTCTCAGCTAATGTGAATCAAGATTAAGGAGATATTCTAATGATAAGATAAGTTAAGATTAATGACTATTATGTGGGATTTATACTAAGCACCGAGAGGATATTGAGATAGAAGATCTCCCGCTAGTAGAGGTCGGGCTTCTAATATCAATCTCTCTATCACATAGCTATGTGCCATCATAAGTTGTCTTAGATAGACATTAGCTAATGGATCCACCTAAGCTAGAAATTCATGGTTTTTACCTTGGCAAGTAAGGACATCTCTTTTTGGTGTGGGATAGACATTGAATTCCATGTTATAGCTCACATGGTCTACATGTCGGTTAAAGGTAAATTTCCCACACTAATGAACTAAGATTATTTTCTTAAAGTATCTAAAATGTGTTTTAAAGATGTTTAACATGCATTGACCATGATTATGATCTATGTTTTCTAAGCCTTTTATCTTATGATTTCGGTTGGTCATTGCATGCCATGTAAAGTACTTTTCTAGCATGATTTCATACTTTTTATTCATTGCTATCATACTTGGTACATTCTTTGTACTAATGCTTACTCTTGCCTACATCGTTTCAGTAATGTAGGGTTTGACTCTCCAACTTATCATCCTTATGGCTAGTGATCACATTAGTAGTTTTTGAAGATTGGTGAGTCCTCATGTTCCGAGGACCGAACCCTTTATTGATTATTCTCTTTACTATTACATATTGTATGTGATGTATGGGTTACGTCTCAATAATTCTTGATGTATGATTAATGTTTCGAGGACACATCATCCAATTATAAGTGTCAACAATCGCTAGTCAGTATAATAACCCAACAAAATGAGTTGGATCGAATCCCACAGGGAGTAGTACGTGTTTGAGAATGAAGAGCAAAGTACGAATCTATTCAAGTCAACCATAGGAATAGATATTTACGAATAAAAACATAATTCAAGTTAAGGGGTGATACAAATGTCAAATAAGGGGGTTTTGGTTTTAACTATCAGCTATAGCAATAGTAAATAACACAAATTGATAAGTAATGAGACGGGTTTCTTGGGATGTGATTGGATTATACGCTAAGGTAGACAAATGGGTAATTGCAATTGATAGTAGATAGTTGTAAATCAGTGAGTAAGCTAGACTTCAGTGGGGATAAACTTTCTTTCAAACAATTTACCCCGAATCAAGTTGGTTTCTCTCGAACACCAACAAGCAGCAATTAAGACTAGCCTACGCTTTAGTCCATTCACTATCTCGAGCTGAATGTGTGGAAAAGGGTTTAGGATTCACTCTTTTGAGCTGAACCCATGACAACCCAATATCCACATACCATCAATTCAGTAATCTTGGTTTTAAAACCTTTCTCTCTCGAGCAAACCAAAAACTCTAAGGTAGAATTACATTTGCAACTACAACCCTTTAAATTAAACCACAATTACTGATTGAAATCACTTTTAAACAGCATTTAAACTATCAATTAGCAATACCCATAAACTAAATTAATGTAAAATCACATAATCACACCCCAAGAATTGGAGTTTTAGCTAGACATCATAAAAAGATAGAAATCGTTACCAAATTATGTTTCTAGCAACTGGGTAAGATTAATTTCGTCTTTACAAAGGTTCAAATTGAAAAATCTCAAATACCCACTTCCAATTTCTCAAAAATGGAAAACTTCAATTCTTCAAAGCTAAGGAAAAGTTTTTTCTCCAAACTCAAAGTTCTATATTATGTAAACTGATTCTAAACTAAATATTCAAATAATGTGTTTATAGTCGCCAAAAATATGCTGCGAAGGACCATTAGGCGCAATAAGTTGCGATCGCCGATCAACTCGGTGATCCGCCCTTTCGTCAGTTCTATCACCGTTTTGCTTTGGCCTTTAGCATCCTCAAGTTCTGTAACTTTGGGTGATCCAAACTGCATTGCGGAACCGTTCGGCGAAATGTTGACTGCTCCTTTCTATCGCCAACTTAATTTTTTCCTTCAGGGCTTGGCACACTAGAACTTTAGGTGAGACGATGGCCACTCGGCGATTCGCCTAATGGATTAGGCGATCAACAGGCCTTTTTTTCTTCCTTGTTTCAGCTGCCTTGTTCCTTTTTTCCCATTAGTGTCAATGATTTGTTCTTCGATCCAAATACCTGGAAATCAAGGACTTTACATCAGTTATTGGCACAAAATAAACATTTGAGGACACTAAATCTATCCAAATAATGCCCTAAATAAGTCCAAAATGTGGACTCATCAACACCCCCAACTTAAACTTTTGCTTGTCCTCAAGTAAAACACAAGTTTAGCAGTTCAAACGGATGTTTCAAACAGTGATACACAAGACTCAATCATGAATGCACACAAAAAGACTCAACTTACTCATGTAAGGATCAATTGTGCACTCAAAGATTCAAGTTGTGAGTCACCAGTATCAAAGATTCTCAAGTTCGCAATACTTGCTTCAAATGCAAGTTCAAGATCAACAAATGTACTCAAATGCCCTCACACAAAGAATGACTCCATATTCACACACAATGGTTCAATAATTTAAAGCTCTGGAATTAATTGCAACACTTACACTCACAAAGATGAACACAATGCATGATTTCACCCATAAGTATGCCCTTATTTTCCAACCAACAATTGTTTCAGCTCACTCAAGATCAAAAAGGCCTTTTCAAGGCTTGTAAAGGGGTTAAGTGCAAAGGTATGGTCATTTAGGCTGAATAGTTGTAATCCTCATGAAATGTGGTACGAACAACACTTTCTTTCCTCTTTTATTCATCATTCTCATTCATGCTCAAAAGTCACCCCATTATTCATCTTCCATGGATTGTTGGACACCCCATTTTCTTTGCATTTTCATAACTTTTTCATTCTTTTTCTTTTTCATTCTCTTCTTATTTTTCTCTTCTTCTTTTTGTGTATAGAGGGGTTCTATCTTTCTCAAAATCATGGGTCAAGGGGACTTCTTTGCATTTATTGATTTACCTTCTCTTTTCACCACATCCCCAACTTAGGCTTTTGTCCTAAGTTGGCTATTCAAACAAACCACAAATCATGAGGATTATGGGTAATGGATAAAGAAAGGTCACAATTTCATCAAGTTTCTTCCAAGAAAAGGTTAAGGCTCAAAAGGTGTTCAAGCGAAGTTCACACACTCACAAGGTAGGCCACAAAAAGAGGTATAATGTCAATTTTTTCACACTCTTCAAAGCTGCCTAAGATCATCTCAAGAGCTTCCATCACTTAGTCAATCGGACCAACGGGGAAAATTCTAGGTGTCATCACTCATGGTTCACAGTAAGCTCATCACATGACATTGGCACCAATGTCAAACAAGACTCCACACTTTCGCTAGTGTGCAATGTTCATCACAAGAGACTCAATTTGATAATTGGCTAGTCACAACGAGATGCAAAAAGTTCACATATTGTTTATCCAACTTCATTTGTCCTCATCATAGCCGCACAATCATTTTTGTTCGATTATGAGCACTATTCAATTCATCGGTATTGATCAAGACCGATACTCAAATTCACAAGAGAACAGCCATATTCCAACACAAATAAGAGGTGGCACAAATTTTTTTGGACAGGTCCAAAAATCATTTACAATTAAAAACAAGGAGCCACAAGCTCAATCATCCACAAAATGCAGTATCAACACAATTTATAGCTCAAAAACCCAAATATATAGGCAGAAAATAATCACAAAAGGTGGGCCTCACCACACCACAAAACAAAAGCTATTTGTCCTAAATGTAGGCAATAAAATATCCAAAAGTCAATTAAAAATAAGACAGAGAGAGAGGTAAAAAGGGATCCAATCTAAACAGTCACTCCATCTATCTAGGCATTAGTGCCTGGTGTAGTGCTTTGAACCTGGATATAAGTACCTGGAGTCACCTCAGATGTAATACTAGCTCCACTAGGGCCTACCCCTAGACGTCTCTATCACTGATGTCTGAATCACAGATTGTACAATGCTCTCTTCCAAATCTGGAAGGTCTCCATATATACTCTCCTCCCTCACATCAATCTAATTTTTGTTGGTTTGCCTCAGACTCATCAGTTGTTGTGCCATCCCTAAGTACATCTCTGGTGGTAGCTGGAGGAATCTCAGAAGTCTCTAGGACATCAACATCATCAGTGACCTCCAGTAGTGAAGTGAAGTCAGTAGACTTTAGATAGTCCACGTCCTTTCTCATATCCACAACTTTGGCTTTCAAAGTTGTAACCTTGGAGGTATCCCCATATATGCTATCACAAGGCTCAACTCTCTCAGTAAGAGTGTCAATTGAAATCCGGAGGGGGGTAAGTGTAGCAAGGATGGCACTCTCGATCATCCATGGGATCGATCTCTATAGTTGGGTCGCCCTCACATCAGCTGACTGGGCTAGGTGTCTCATCTTCAGGATCATAGTCTAAGTGATCTTGGCTGGCTGGGCAGAGGTATAGGCACCCAGAGCTTTCAAAGAAGAAGTCGGAGCAGATGTACCTGAAGGCCCGGGGGCCGGAGTAGGCAAAGATGCCTCTGTAGGTATCGAATCAATGTCTACCTCTGTGGATGTATCCCCCGGAGCTTCTCTCCTTATGTCAGCCTCCTCTCGAGTGTATTCAACCTCTATAAGAGTGATATATGTAGAGGAGGAGGGAGTGACCTAAATATCTCTAGCTACATCCCAGGCCACTCCAGCATGCCGGCATAACTCCGTGATCAAGACTGGGAATGGTAGGGAAGTCTGCCTCTGCTCGGCCCTCATGGCCATATCCTGCTCAATAATAAGCCTCAGGTCAATGGTCTTTTTAGAAATAATCAACCCAAGGCACGCCGCCTTAGGATGACGGAGAATGGACTCATTTTGGGAGGGCATAATAGAGATGCTGATGAATCCAAACCAATAACGTGAAGCTACACTCAAGTCCCTATTCTCGATCGGGACTCCTATTTATATCCAACTCGGGGTGGTGTCTGAGATGAGGGGCTCCAGCTAGCCCTTGAGCTCATCTAATAATTTTGTAGTGGTAGCTAGGTTGGGGTAGTCAAATTCTGACCCCCTGTCAAGTACCGCGTTGATGTGATCACGGCTGCAGTGCACTACTGTCCCCCGTACAATAATGGACCCCACTAGTGTGAACTCACTGGCCTTCTTCTTGCTTTTAGGAACCACATCACCATATGCACAGTAGAACTCCTGAACCCATGTGGGAATGTAGGGACCTCAAGGCCTAGTGAATTGCTCAAAACAATGGTACTGGAGTGTCTCCCTCACCCTAGAGTATCTGCCCTTTAGTCCCTTCGTGGATAATAACTTCTCCTCGAGAATCATCCGCAGCCCATCAGCTTTTAATCTATTTAGGAGTCGAGGAGGAGGAGGAGCTACTGGTGGCACTGGAGCTACAGGAGGTGTCGGAGTTGGCACTGAATCTGTTGGGATAGAAGTTGAAGGGACTCTAGCTGAGTGAGGGCGAGATCTAGCACAGATCTCAGCCCACCGGGACTATAAGGGTTGGTCGTCCTCCGACTCAGAAAATGCGGAATGGAGACCATCACTATCGGAGTTGTGCTCCATAACCTTAGATACAGGCCGTTTGCCTTTGCCATTGCCTCCCTTTGGAGGCTCTGTTCTTCCCCTTTTTGGAGGGTTGGCTCCTCCTTCATTTATAGTAATGCCTCATGCTCTTTTTCGGGGTGGCATGTAAAGATTTCTCCTTTCCATATCTGCAAAACATCACGAAAAGTTAGAAGTAATACAAGCAATAGCACAGAAGAAAAGAGTTGCAGAAAGACTCGCTGAACCGGTCGACGAGTTGCCGAATCTCTTTAACGAGCCAGATCAGGCTCGCCGAAAGGATTGGCTCAAAAATATCTTAGACAAATGGCATGTCGGCGATGGGAAGGATCTTTCGGTGAATCGCCGACAGTATTCGGAGAGCAAGGCTTAGCCCGCTGAAAGTTACAGTGCTAAAATGGATAGGAGAACAAACAAAGGGCGATCAAGAAGTACTTTCGGCGAGTCGTCGAGTGCATTCGGCGAACTCAGAACTCTCACCGAAAGTTACAGAACTAAACTTCACATTTAGAACAAAATTAAAGGCGAGAAGGGGAACTTAGGCAAACTGCCGAGTGGTTCGGCAAGCTCGACCTAGCTCACCAAATAACCCAACGTGCCTACTTTCAACCAAACTTCTCAAATTCAACCCCGCAGCCCCCGAAAACAAAATCAAAACACGCACTCATAGAATTAAACCAAGACCCATTACACCCATTCCCCCGGGATACTCAGACCTCTCCCGATTTGGCCAAATTTGGCCATTTGATGACTTTTACCCTTAAGAATGACGTCAACCGCTCCATTATTGGGTCATTTAGGACAAATGCTGGTTACTTAGACTTCACCCGACTAGACCCAACAATACGAAAGCACAACCCCACTATTTTAATCAATTTTAAAGCAAGAAAAACTCAGGAATTCTACAATATAAGCATTACGGGCAAAATGATCGAATTAAAATTGGCATTCTAGCATACAAAGACTATCAAAGAGGCCCAATACAATTTACTAAGATAAAAGTACTAGCAAATGAGTACAGAATGATAAATATATACTCGGGGTTCAGAAAACCAACCTCAGATGCCGAATAAATACTTTGAAACGCTAGGCGTCAAAGTAATCCAACTCCGAACACAAATTCGATGACCCAAAAGTATAAAAAATGCAAAAATATAGTGTACTAAAGTGCGGGTGTGATTTTGGAAAGTTTAAAAGTGAGGGAAACTGAAAGAGTTTGAAAGTTTAAACCTTTGGCCTTTAAAAACCGTCAAGTTCTCACCCATTCGACGACATAAGTTTTGCTCGCCGACCCACTCGGTGAAACGCTAAGTGGGCACTTACCTCATCGAGTTTTGCAGGACCTCCAGTTAATGTTGGGGTCCAAACGATGGACTAGGTCGTGATCGCCGACCTAGTTGGTGATTTGCCAAGTTGCTCCTGAGCTCGCCGAATTTTACAGACTCAAATTTAAAAATGTCTTGAGTCCAACTGCGGTCCAAGTCGAGCTCGCCGATTTCTTCGGTGAGTCGGCGACTGGACTTTTACCTCACCAACCTGCACTTTTCAAACACCTTCCACACTTTGACCTGCACAATCAACACACCATTATTTCAAACTTAAAGAGAAAGTAAATAAAACTTGGGGTGCCTCCCAAGCAACACCTTAGTTAACGTCGATGGACGACGCAAGTCCACACTCAAACCTCATTCTTGGTGTTTGCCATAGTATCACTAAGCAAACCCCCTCTCTGTCTCGGATTTAGATTAGACGAGATATGACCCATTTGGGTCTCCAACTACTTGATCGAGACGGAGTTGGAGGTAACAATCTGGCTAAGGGTCGACACATCTTCTTTCATTTCTTTCAAAATCCTGTCTAACCCCTCAACTTTGTTGAGGATACCAGAAGCATATCCTCAGACCGACCACCTTCCGAATCCTTTGGATTTTGACGCTTGTGGGGAGGCACATTCCTATCCTTCTACCCATCCTTCCAATTGGGATTTCGATCCCTCCACTCTCGATCACGATCCTTCCAACCTTCATCCCTGTTCAATCTTTCTTACCACCCTACCTCGGGTAGTTTGAATGATAACAACCACCTTGGTTGGCTAGGAAATTCACCTCTTCATTATACAATGCTTTGAACTTGGCTTCTTCGGGATTCACACACCCAACACCCACGGCATTAACACTTCGAGCACCAGCTCCCATGACATTTTTAGACACAATGTCAAGTTGTGTCATGATCTTGGCCATGTTTCGGTCCCTCTCATGGTCATTTTGCATATGCTCCTTGGTTAATTTAAAAGTGAGAGGGGAGACATGATATTCACGGGTGTACCAAGCCCGGTTGATTGTAGTCAAGCCATCCAAGAGCTGAGTCGTTATCACATAAGGTTGTTGCATCAAACCTCCAGGAGAAAGTTTTTCAGCAACACCCTTGTTTACCGAGTCAAGGCTCCGGTAAAAATACTGTAGCAACAGGTTGTCAGGCAAGCCATGAGTTTGGCATTGGAGCACGAACTTCTTGAATCGTAGCCAAGTTTCATGAATTGACTCGCCCTCCAGATGCTTGAAGCTCTGAATGTTGTCCCATAGAGTCCTCATCTTCGAAGGAGGGAAAAATTGCACTTGAAATATGGTGACCAGCTCCTCCGACGAAGTGATTGTATCACGTGGAAATTCAGCTAGCCACTTACATGCTTCTACCATCAAAGAGAATGGGAACAACCTCAATAGAACCGACTCTTGGGGTAAGTTCTTGAAGGAGAACGGTCTGCAAACATCCACGAAGTTTCTAATATGCTCATGGGGATCCTCATGAGACAAACTACCGAACAACACCTTCAATTGCAGGAGCTGCAACATAGTACTTGTGATATTGAACATCGTGTTCCCTTCGATTGGAGGCAGGCGAATGGCACCAATTCCACAATAAGATGGGGGTCATTAGCATTAGGCTCATTGACATTGTTGAGGTTTTTTATGTCATATTGGTGGCCTACTTGGCTACCATTGCTTCCGCTCACACTTATACTTCCTATTCCAAAACACAAACAAGCAAAAGAAAACTAAAATTAAGTAAGTTCAACTATGACTAACAAGAACAGAATTCAACTTAACTAAAAATTCTCAACCAACACCACTCCCCAGCAGCGGCACCATTTTGATTGACATTTCAAGGACACTTCATCAAGATCTAAGTGTCAACGATCGCTAGTCAATATAATAACCCAGCTAAATGAGTTGGGGTGGAATCCCACAAGGAGTGCTATGTGTTTGAGAATCGAGGGCAAAGTACGAATATGTTTATGTCACTCATAGGAATAGATATTTACAAATAAAAACATAATTCAAGTTAAGGGGTGACATAAGTGTCAAATAAGGGGGTTTAGTTTTCACTAGCAGCTACAACAACAGCAAATAAAACAAATTAACAAGTAATGAGACGGATTCTTGGGATGTGATTAGATTATAGGCTAAGGTAGACAAATGGGTAATTGCAACTGATAGTAAATAGCTATAAATCAGTGAATAAGCTAGACTTCAGTGGGGATAAACTTACTCTCGAACAATTGACCCCGAATCAAGTTGGTTTCTCTCGAACACTAACAAGCAGCAATTAAGAACAGCCTACACTTTAGTCCATTCACTCTCTCGAGCTGAATGTGTGGAAAAGGGTTTAGGATTCACTCTCTCGAGCTGAACCCATGACAAACCAATACCCACAGACCATCAATTCAGTAATCTTGGTTTTAAAACCTCTCTCTCGAGCATGCCAAAAACACTATGGTAGAATTATATTTGCAACTACAACCCTTTAAATTAAACCACAACTACTGACTGAAATCACTTTTAAACAGCATTTAAGCTATCAATTAGCAATACCTATAAACTAAATCAACCCATAATCACACCCAAAAAATTGGGGTTTTAGCTAGACATCATAAAAAGATAGAAATCGTTACCAAATTGTGTTTCCATCAACAAGGTAAGATTTATTTCGTCTTTACAATGGTCCAAATTGAAGAATCTCAAAGACCCACTTCCAATTTCTCAAAATTGGTAAACTTCAATTCTTCAAAGCTAAAGAAAAGTCTTTTTTCCAAACTCAGAGTTCTATATTATGAAAACTAATTCTCTATAATGAAAACTGATTCTAAAATAAATATTTAAAAAATGTATTTGTAGTCGCCAAAAATATGATGCAAAGGACCATTAGGTGCAGTATGTCGGGATCGCCGATCAACTCGGCGATCCACCCTTTGGTCAGTTATATCACCGTTTTGATTTGGCCTTCAGTATCCTCAAATTCTGTAACTTTGGGTGATCCAACACTGCATCGCGGAACCATTCGGCGACACGTCGATCGCTCATTTCAATCGCTGACTTGATTTTTGCCTTCAGGGCTTGGTACACTGGAACTTTAGGTGAGACAATGGCCACTCGGCGACTCACCCAATGGATTAGGCGATCATCAGGCCTTCTTTTATTCCTTCTTTTGGCTGTCTTGTTCCTTTTTGTCAATTAGTGTCCATGCTTTGTTCCTCAATCAAAATACCTGGAAATCAAGGATTTTACATCAGTTATTGGCACAAAAATAAGTATTTGAGGACACTAAATCTATCCAAATAAAGCCTTAAATAAGTCCAAATTGTGGAGTCATCAATGTACTAGATGGCTTTGAGACTATGTTAGACTTCCGTTTCGTTTTCTTGTAAAATATTTATGATATAAGATGTTTTGAAATCTTCAATCATATTATTTGGTATGATGTATGCTAAGTGGCTTACGTAGGGCCTCTCTAGGTCTTATACGTCATGTCACCTCTAGGGTGCACTTTGGGCCGTGGCATCCTAAATCATTTCAATACACTTACTTGCTCCCCGAAAATGGTGCCATTTTCTATAATGCTCAATTTACCCTCAAAATAGTTTCAAAAAGTACACGGTCATTGATTTACGATGAGTTTACGATATTTTTGATACGTTTCACTTAGAGTCTGTGTGTCTCTTGGGCTATTTTGTTATTAGAAATAATGTTTTGTGTGTAATTCTTGCAGGAAATAGGCTTGGATGCGGTTGATGAAGATGTAAGCTAAAAATTACAGAAGTAGCCAACCACGGATCGTTGGTCCAGTGACGGGCAGTAGATGGACAGTTGTAGGTCTTGGCCCAGATTTGAGTTCCAGTACTTAAACCACACAGTGACAAGATGGACCATAGTCGAATTCACGGACCGTGGGTGGGCAAGCATAGGTGAAAGATCAGGGAAGTCTGACCAAGTGTGGAACCACGGAAGCATCGACGAATCATACGTCGACCCACGGGTCGTCCTGCACATCCGTCCATGGGGATCAAAGAGTTGAAGTTCCGGTACCTGATTTTATTTTTTGAGTGTTGGACCACGGAGGGTGACCAACAGACCGTAGGTCGACCCACAATCCGTAGGTTGAACCGTCAACAGAAATCGTGTCTGAGCAGTTCTATTTTCTTATTTTGTTTCCTTTTTATTTTGGGATATTTTTTCTATAAATAAGAGTTGTAATCCTCATTTTTGGAGTTAGATATTATTATAAGGTTTTATACTTTGGTCTTTTGGAATTATTTTGCAAACTCTTAGCAATTTATTTTTCGGAAGTTGGTTTATGCAAATTTTACTTTGAATTTCAATTCAAGATTTCAGGTTTCATCTATTCTAACTGTAATTTCATGAATTCTTTTAACCTAATTATGAATTGTGAACTCTCAAGCATGAGTAGCTAAATCCACAACTAGGGTTCTAAGAACCATGAGCAATTAAAAAAGTATGAATAATAATTAAGTAATTCTTGAATAGTGTTTATGCATGTATTTTTAATCCTTTCATTTAGAAGTCTTTCTAGCGGTATGCATCGTTCGAACTCGCCTCGTTCCTACTTTCCAGACAAAGGAGGTAGTGAATGAGAAAAGGATTAAACAACAGAGATGTAGTGGATGTTATCTAATAGTTTGATGTCAATTGGAGTAAGGGTGAAAACTAAATTACATTGATATGATGACTAGTCTGGGGTAAAGGTAAGGGTTAGTAAAGCATACACCCATAGACGGACCAAGATGTGTGGTGCAATTCCCTACTACGAGGACCAATCACTTAGGGATACCTAACTTACCAACTTTGCATGTAAAACACTAGGAAAGGATTACTATTATTATGATTACTATGTTAAGAGCTTGTGGGTAACACATATACCCTAGTTTCCTTCTCATATTGATAACTAAAAGTTTGAATTTTGTTTACTTGTTACCTAAGCATTCAAATATGTTACTTACTTAAAAACTCCCCCCATGTTTACTTTTCTCGGAAATAATTTGACTAAACAGAGATAATAGTGAGTTAAGTTTAAGTATGAACCATATTCCTCCTGGGATCGACCCCAACCTACAAGTTGGGTTCTTTACTTGACAAGGATCACTTATACTTCTTTAGGGAGGTGTAATTTGAGCATATCAAATTTTGGCGCCGCTGCCGGGGAATTTGGCTTTTATATTCAGTTTAACTACATTATTGAACTTTAGTCAAGTATTTCCTGATTTTACGTTTTTGTTTTGTTTTTGTTTTCTATAGGTTTCTACTCTAGTGTATGCCAAGTACACGGAGTCGAGGCGAACCATTGACCCCCTATGATCCAGAGTTGTGTTAAACTTTGAGAAAAATGAATAATCAAGAGGTACACAACAATCCAATCAGAGAGGGTTTAGGAGATAGAGTAGAATTGTAGCCTTCAGGTGACGTTAATGTGCCCGCTCAGGTTCATGGTGGTAATCTAATTGGAAATGCAGAAAGGGTTCAAAATCCGCCAGAACTGAGGTTTCGTGAGCACTACAGGGCTGACTATGATGCCTTTGGATTAGATGGGCCTATTGTTATTCCTCTTTTGCCTCCAGGGCATACATTTATGGTGACCAACATTTTTATACAGATGCTTACAGCGAGAGGGTTGTTTGCTGGGTTAGCTTCGGATGGCTAAATTGTCGAGTGTCTGTAAGAGTTGTGTAGGAAGATCAGAGTTAGGTATGGATGTCATAGGTCTGACGGTCTTCCCACTGTCATTGACCGGTGATGCTGTTGTGTGGTTTTCTGAGTTACCATACAATTTGATCTATACATGGGACCAAATGCATAAAATGTTCACAACAAGATATTTTTCGGTATCCAAGAAGTTAAATCATAAAGATAAACTGAACAACTTCACGACATTACCGAGGGAGTCAATAAGCAGTTCTTGGGATAGGTTAACTGGGTTCATAAAAAGTATTATGAATCACCACATAGATGATGAGTCTTTGAAGGAGTATTTCTATAGAGGACAGGATGACAATGGAAGAGTTATGTTAGATACAATTTCTAGAGGATCATAGTGTGAGTGCACTTTTGAGGAAATCGTCGAAAAGCTTGAGAGGATTTCCCAAAGAAACAAAGCCTAAAGCACTAGAAAGGCAATTACTGGTAGGAGCACGTTCGTTGACCAAACTGCACCCAACCAAGCTAATGATGAAATTTAGGAAGAGATGGCTCAGATGAGAACAAAATTGGGTTTGGTACTAAAACATGTGAGTGGAAGTGCAAAAAAAGTGAATGTTGTGAATTATCTGACTAGATCTCCACCACCGCCAGTTGAAGAGGGGTTTTCGAACCAATGCCTAAGGTTTCAACACGGATAATTGGCACCAAGGTCAACGAAACCAAGGTCGGAACTGTGAAAGCTACAACTATGAGGGTAACTACGTCCTGAATGGGAACTACAATCGTGACAACACTTAGAACTGTAACAATTATGGCAACAAGAATGATAAGGTTGGGCCTTATATTCCTCCTGGTAATAGAGAGGGTGGTAATAGTATGTCGCGCATTGAGGATATGATGCAAAAGATGATGAAGAGGTTTGATACAACTTACGAGAATGTGAAAGAGATCCAAAATGACTTGTCTGGAATCGGTCAAAAAGTTGATGCCCATGCAGTGTCAATCAAGCAACTTGAGCAGCAGTTTAGTCAGTTGTACACCACTGTGAACCCACGTCAGCCTTGAACACTTCCTAGCAACACCATCCAGAATCCAAAAAAATAATGGGCATTGTATGCCAATCACTACTCGCGGAAGAAAGCAGACCATTGACTCCCCCATGCCGTCTAAGGTTGAAAGGGTGATAGAGAAGGATGAGGATGAGGATAAGGATGAGAGTGAGGTTACTGAAATTCCAAAAGATGATACTGAAAAGGAAGCTGAGGTGACCCAAAAAGTTGTTCCCATGCCTAGAACTCCACCTCCATTCCCATAGAGATTAGTGAAAAAGACTGAAGAAGGAAAATACCACAGGTTCATAGCTATGTTGAAGAAACTGTCCATAAATGTCCCGTTGATAGAAGTCTTGGAACAAATGCCTGGGTACGCTAAATTCATGAAGGACTTGGTGACCAAAAAGAGGGCTGTTAGTTTTAAGAATAATAAGAGGTTGCAACATTGCAGTGTCATTGCTACTAGGTCACTTGTGCAAAAGAATAAAGATACTGGAGCTTTTACTATTTCTTGTACCATTGGGATGTTACAGTTTGCAAAATCTTTGTGGGACTTAGGTGCCAGCATTAATTTGATGCCACTGTCCATCTACAAGAAGTTGGGTTTGGGGCTCTGATATCGACTGCGATGCATCTACTCATGGCTAATAGAAATGTGAAGAAGACCAGTGGTGTTCTCCAAGATGTCGTTGTGAAAGTGGAGTCGTTCATTTTTTTGGTGGATTTTGTGATACTTGATTGTGAGGTCGATTTTGAGGCTCCCATCATATTAGGGAGACCATTCCTTGCTACTGGGCGTGCCTTAGTCGATATGAAGAGGGGGCAGATGAAGTTCTAACTGAATAATGAGGAGGTAACTTTTAATATGTGTAGGTCTATGAAGAAGGAAAGTGATGTTAGGTCCGTATCGGAGGTGAATCATATTGTGGAGCGAGGTTCTAAAGTTTATATTGAAGAGAGATTGGGTGTTGATGCACTGACAACGGTAATGATGAATTTTGACGGTGATGGTATTGAAGACTATGATGAATTAGTTGCCTCACTTGATATGTTTGAATTCCATTCCAAACCAAAAATATTGGAGTTAGCTATGAAGAATCATGACTCTCCACCTACAAAACCGTCTGTGGAAGAGCCTCCAAAACAGGAACTCAAGCCTCTACCGTCCCACTTGACGTACGTATTCGTGGGGAAAGATAGCACTTTACCGATAATCATTGCTGCTGATTTGAGCGATGAGCAAGTTGAGGCCTTGGTTTCTATACTAAAGAGTTTCAAGAGGGCTATTGGATGGACTATTACGGATATTATTGGGATTCCACCGGGCATTTGTTCTCACAAAATCCAACTCATGTCAGACAGTAAGCCAAGTATAGAGCACCAAAGGAGACTGAATCCCCCTATGCAAGAGGTTGTGAAAAAGGAGATTATTAAGTGGTTGGATGCTAGAGTCATATATCCCATCACCAATAGTAGTCGGGTTTGTCCTATTCAGTGTGTGCCCAATAAAGGGGGAATCATCGTGGTTCCAAATGTTAAAAATGAGCTTGTTCCAATGAGTCCGCAAAATGGTTGAGAGTGTGTATGTATTACCGCAAGCTAAATGCATGGATAGAGAAAGACCACTTCCCTATGTCGTTCATGGATTAGATGTTGGATCGTCTCGCTGGTAAGGGTTGGTATTTTTTTCTAGATGGGTATTGGGGCTACAATCAAATCTCCATAGCTCTGGAAGACCAAGAGAAGACCACATTCACTTGTCCTTATGGGACTTTTTCCTTCAAAAGGATGCCATTTGGGTTATATAATGCTCTAACGACCTTCCAGCGTTGTATGATGTCGATATTTTCAGATATGGTGGATGCCACGATTGAGGTATTTATGGATGATTTCTCTGTAGTAGGTGACTCATTTGATGGTTGTTTGATGCACCTAGACGAGGAACTAAAATGATCTGAAGAGTGTAACCTTGTCGATTGGGAAAAGTATCACTTCATGGTGAAAGAGGGTATAGTTCTGGGTCATTGGATTTCGCAGAAAGGTATTGAGGTTGATAGAACCAAAGTTGAGGTAATCAAAAAGCTTCCACCACCCATCTCTGTAAAAGGTGTTCGGAGTTTTCTTAGGCATGCAGGTTTCTACAGGAGTTTCATAAAAGATTTCTCTAAAATTGCACACCCATTGTGCAAACTACTCAAAAAAAAAGTGTAAGTTTGATTTTGATGATGCTTGTCTGAGAGCATTTGGAGAGTTGAAAGACAAGTTAACATCCGCACCTGTCATTATTTCACCAGATTGGGGACAACCGTTTGAAGTTATGTGTGATGTGAGAGGGGTGGCGCTTGGGGTAGTATTACAACATAGAGGAGAGAGAAGATTCTTCATCCAATTTACTATGACAGCAAAGCTCAGAATGTGGTTTTAAAGAACTATATTGTGACTGAACATGAACTCCTTGTTGTGGTTTTCGTATTCCAGAAATTTAGGTCCTACTTGTTGGGTTCTAAGGTCGTAGTGCATATTGACCATTCTGCATTGAGGTATCTCATGGCTATAAAGGATGCAAAACCAAGGTTGATTAGATGGGTCCTTTTGTGGCAAGAGTTCGAGTTTGAGGTGAAATATAGAAAGGGGGCAGAAAACCGGGTTGCTAATCATTTGTCCAGATTAGAGGAGGATGCTATGATCAAGTTTGAGTATGTAGTTGAGATTAATGATGCCTTCCCTGATGAACAAGTATTGGCTGCTTCTTATGATTTTATCCCTTGGTTCGCAGATTTTACTAACTACTTGGTAAGTGATTTGATCTGTTGGATTTGTCATTCCACCAAAGAAAAAAATTCATGTATGATGTGAAGAAATTCTTTTGGGATGAGCCTTACTTGTTACGTATTCGTTCTGATGGGATTATTCGCCAGTGTGTGCCTGAGGTAGAGATGCTGAGTATACTCGAGGCGTGTCATTCATCACCTGTTGGCGGGCACCATAGTGGTATTCGGGCTGCTCATAAAATCTTGCAGTGTGAGTATTATTGGCCTACCATCCACCAAGATGCTCATGACTTTGCCAAGTCTTGTGATCGTTGTCAATGAGAAGGAGGAATTTCAAAGAAGCAAGAGCTACCTATAACCCGATATTGGTGATTCAGTTGTTCGGTGCTGGGGTCTTGACTTCATGGATCCGTTTGTGAGTTCGCATGGGATGAAGTATATTCTTGTTGCGGTTGACTGTGTATCGAAATGGGTGGAGGCAATTGCGCTTCCAAACAATAAGGGAAAGAGTGTCACCACATTCCTGAAAAAGAGTATCTTCTCCAGATTTTGTACACCCAGGACAATTATCAGTGATGGAGATTTCACTTTTGTAACAAGTTGTTCAAGGCGTTGTTAGAGAAATATGGTGTTCGTCAAAATGTAGCTACTCCGTATCATCCGTAGTCTAGTGGGAAAGTTGAGAGGACAAATAGAGAGATAACGCAAATCCTTGCGAAGACTGTGAAGGCCAACATAATTGATTGGTCTAGAAGGCTTGATGATGTTCTATGGGCCTATCGCACCGCATTCAAGACTCCCATAGGTATGTCCCCCTACGAACTTGTATATGGGAAGTCATGTCATTTTTCTGTAGAGCTAGAGCATAAAGCAATGTGGGCGCTAAAGAAGTCAAATTTTAATTCAGGCGCCGCATCGAGTCAAAGACTGAATGACATCAATGAGTTTGATGATTTTCACCTAAAAGCATATGAAAGTTCAGCCTTATACAAGGAGAAGATGAAGTACCATGATCAAAAGAATGAAAAGCATGAACTTGTTGCCGGTGATCTCGTTCTCTTATTCAACTCAAGGTTGTGCTTGTTTCCTGGCAATCTCAAGTCCAAGTGGACTGGGCCATTCAGAGTAACTCAAGTATTTCCACATGGAGCGGTTGAGCTCGAGAACAAGGAAGGGACGATGTTCAAGGTAAACGGACAGAGGATAAAAGTCTACTTGGGGAAATCTGAGAGTGTACAAGAAGTGATAAAGGTTTATTATCTTGATGAAGTATAAATAATCAAGGTTTATGCGTCGTGCCGTGACATTAAATCAAGTATTGCTTGGGAGGCAACCCAAGATGTGCAATATAGCCAACTATAGGAGTTTCTTTTCGATATAGGAGTTTTCTTCGTTCTTTTTTATTTTGTATCTCATTAGATAGGTGTTTATTTTTCTGTTTAGTGTTGGCTAGATATAGAATAGGGTCCATGTGTAAAATAGTCTCAGAAAATGTAAAATGAAAGTGCTAATGGATGCTACGTGTGTAGGGACGAAATGGCAATATGTGCAGAAAAAAGGTTGTGCAGTGGTCTACGAGCCCCATCAACGGTCCATTTGTAAATATACGGACCATGGATGGCATCCGTAGATCCCACGTAAGTCTCTAATTTTTTCTAAGTGTCAGCATGACCTAAGAACCCAATCGAAGTGACGTAGGTCAACCTTCAGACCCGATCGATGGACAGTAGGTCGACCTACGGACCCGATCGATGGACCGTCGGTCGACCTACGGATCGTTCACGTGGTTTCGTGGGTCCAAGTTAGGGTTTCTTCCTTGCCCAACCTGGACCCCAAATAAATAAACCTTTCATTTCCCACTT
>JAJOOH010002338.1:0-22472 GCA_029582605.1 Solanum gracilifrons
TATTACACCCTTGAACTCATTTTTTTCGTATTTTTATGCACCTTTTGTTCTGATGTGGCACATTCAACCACCCAAATTGGTTGTGTTTGTACTTTGTACACACTCACCCGCCATGTGTGTAAATTATTTTTTTATTAAAAATTATTTTTTAAAGAAAATTAAAAAATTAAATTTTGATTTTTAAAAAAAAAATATTCTTATTTTTTTTATCTTGTATTTAAATTAAGTTAATACACATTTTTTACCTTGTATCAAAACTTTTTTTTTTTACTTACATTCATTGTTTTTTCTCTATTATTTTTCTATTGAGTTTATTTTCTTTGTCTTTCGTTTTGATTTGATTTCAAATATCTTGTATTTAAAATAAGTTAATTTTGAACGTGTCACGCCTCGAGCCTACACCCTGGACGTGGCCGGCACTTGAGAACCATTGTTGGCCCCAAGCGAACCCTTAGCCTGGCTTATTTACTCAGTGGAAGACTTTAAGCATTAAGAAAAGGATTCAAATGCTAAATAACTCAACTGTCTCAAACTGAACTCATAATGTTTTAAATATAAACATTTAACTTATCCAAAATGGCAACTCAAATCTGAACATAAGCCAATAACAAAATGATGACGAATGAACTAACATCTGATTGACTATCTATGAAGCCTCTAAAACAACTGAGATGGATGCAGGGATAGGCCCACGACATCCTAATGAACTGAAATGATAAAGTAATGAAAAAGGGGGATCCTCAGGAATACAAGAAGGCTCACCAACAACTCTGAAGCTTAACTGGATCAACGATGCGCAGGATGCTAATCCTGGTTACCTGCGTCTACATCATAATAAGATGCAGGCCAACTGGCATCAGTACATTGAATGTACGAGTATGCGAGTTGGAATGCTAAACGCAACATAGGCTTAAAAGGAATCTGAAAGGAACTGAAGAACTTACCTGGTTCAACTCAACTCAACATAACTGAACTCATTTCAATATAAAGCAGTTTAAAAACAAGTGCAATATAAGGAAAAGTTGTTTAAAACATGATGTCAACTATGTGTATTTAGAAATACAATAAGAACTCTGTATGTATGCAAAGATACAATATGAACTCTGTTTGTATATAAAAATACAAAATATTGTTGTGGAAGTTTCTCTAACCGACAACCATCACATAAGAGCTATAGTGATGATACAGTGTTTCACCTCACGCGGCCAAGGACCGTTATATACCTTGTTGGGGGTATAGAACTTAACTCACTAAGTGGATCCACTAGTCTATGCTACTAAAGAAATCATCTAAACAGTATAACCCTTTTCTACCCATGGTGGCTACATGATTTATGGGGGCTGTGAGTTGTCTGAACTCTCCCCCATATCGGTGCTCAATACTACTCCCAAAATATGATACTAGCTCTTATGTTTAACAAAAAAACTAACTTCTTTTTGTGATTTGAGATAATTACTCAAAAACTTCGCTTAAAGGCTATCTTAGGAATCAAAGTTTCCTCTCTTTCTTTATTGTGAAAGAATTTACTCTCTTCTGAAAACTAGTCATGTCACGCACCCGAACTATCCCCGAGACGCGGACACGGGACCTAGGACCACAAGTGATCCCAAGCTAACCCTACTGGCATGATCACGAGCATACTAAAGATAACAAACTGATGCGGAAGCTAAATCATAAATAAATTGAAAAAATGGTGAATACCCATATATTATAACTGAGATAAATGAAAACTGATGAGTTTAATACAATGAAGATACTAACTCAATACTAAGTTGAATCTAACTATGTCTGAAAATAGCCTCTAACTGACTAGAAATGCTGGGACAGGCCCCAGCTAAGTCTAGCAAAACTGAAACTAAAGGACTAAATTACTGAAAAAGAAACTCATGACTATTGTTCTCGGAGAATGAGGACTCACCACTAATTTCTGCTGAATTAGAGATCGAGAACCGATCTAAGCGTGATCTGGATGCTGAGAACCTGAACCTACATCACGAGAAGATGTAGTGCAGAGTATGAATCAGTACTTGAAAGGTACTGAGCATGCATGATAGAATAAAACGAAAATAACATATAACTGAACAAAACAAATAAGCAATGATATAATCTAAACATGATATAGATACTGCATACTGAGCTAACTGAGTGCAATGACCAATTTATAACATGTTGAGGCTGAATACTGAATATACTAATACATGGTCAATGCAATAGAATCTGACTGAACTATGGTAGCTACTAATAACCGATAATAAAACCACATGAACTAAATGTGGTGTCCAATGTATACGCCCCATCGAGAGGACCCAATATACCCTGCCAGAGTTATAGAGGCATGCTGACATGATCACTGAAATGATGCCCACAGAGGGGACTTACAACCTACGTGGCTAGTAGTTATGGGACTATTTGGGTACGATGAACCCTAGTCCAACTCGGTATTATGCTACTCCAAATGGATTAAGTGATTAACAGATTATGACTGAATTTCTGTAAGTTACTGGATAGCTCAAACTGGACATGCAAACTGAGTGGGCAACAATTAACTGATATTGATGCATTAATAACTGAGGCATGTAAAACTGAATAACTGAAATATCTGACCTAGCATGTGTATTTCAAGAACTAAAGAAATACATAGCTACGGTTATGGAATTCATGCAATAAACTGAATATTAACATACTAATCTAATTTGGATCATTCTAACAGCTAAGAACCCAATAATTCTAACATTCAAGAAACCCTAGGTCTAGTCATAATAAGGGAATCAAGAAACTGATTGAAAACTAGGGACCTAATGGGTGAAAGGAATCCACTAGTGAAATCCCACATACCTGGTGACGAATTCCACGGAGAAATCTTTCGATTTCGGGGCTAGAACTGATGGAATCTTGTTGCATTCTTGAACTAGGGTTCTTTACCTCTTTCTCCTCTTAGCGTTCTAATTTTTCTAAGTTTTGAAGAATGATCTGACTTAGGTAAGTTCTAGTTATGTTTCTAGGCTAAAATTAATCAAAACAACATAGTTTAGGGTTAAAACGACGTAGTTAAGAGGTCCAACGAAATAGGAAAAGACAGAAATAACCCTTACTTCAAGCTGTAGACGGGCTGACCACGATCATCTTCACGGACCGTGAAAGAGACCACGGACCGTGAAGTCGGTCGTGATCTGGACTTGGTTTTGAAAATTTAGGGGTCTGGACTATGACCACTACCACGGCCCGTGTGGAGGACCACATACCATGAAGGTCCCCGTGGTCCTCACTTGGGCCGAGGTCTAGAGGCTTCATGTTCGGAGTCTACTGGTTAAACTCTACGGAAGCTCCCACAGACCGTGTGAAGGACCACGGACCGTGAAAGTGTCTGTAGTGTTCACTTATGCCTGGAGGGGTTCTAGGGCCAAGATGGGGGTCTACTGGTCTGACACTATGGACGCCACCATGGCCCGTCGTCGTGACCACGGCCCGTGAAGGGTCCCGTGGTATGACGCTTGGGCCTGGTGAAGTCCAAGTCTGGACCACAGGCAGGTCTATGGACCGTGGACCCTATTACTGTCTGTGAACCCTGCCGTGGTTCACTTCTTCAGGTAAATTCTGCAATTTTTTTCTAGGCCTGGCTTTCGAGGTGTTACAATATCTCCCCCTTGGGAACATCCATCCTCAAATGAAGGCTAAACTGGCTGAGATAGAGGGAAAGAACTGTAACCCTACCATTAAACACTGAAGACTGATTTCTGACTAAACTGAGTTCCTAAAACATGCAAATTCGCTGAAAATGCAAGTACAAACTGAAGGAACATGATACTAAGACTGATTTCACGCATGAATGACTAAAAACTGAAGAGGAGTTATTACCTCAAGATGGAATGGAATCGGATGGAAAGAGGTGAGGATACTTGGACTTCATGGCTGCTTCTGCTTCCCAAGTAGCTCCCTTTACGGATTGACTCCTCCATAAAACCTTGACTGAAGCGACTTCTTTGTTTCTCAACCTTCTAACCTGACGATCGAGAATCTCAACTGGTACATCCTCATACGAGAGACTATCTTTCACAACCATACTCTCTAATGGCACTACGGATGTTGGATCACCCACACACTTCTTCAATAGTGAAATGTGAAAGACCGGATGCACTGCTGCTAGTTCTGTTGGCAACTCTAACTCATAAGCCACTTTGCCAATCCTTTTTAGGATCTTGTAAGGGCCTACATATCTAGGACTGAGCTTTCCTTTCTTGCCAAATCTTATCACCCCTTTCATAGGTGACACTTTCAGGAAAGCCCACTCATCAACTTGGAACTCTAATTCCATTCTTCTCACATCTGCATAAGACTTCTGGCGACTCTGGACAGTCTTAAGTCTATCTCTAATGAATTGCACTTTCTCCATAGTATCATGGACTAATCTGGTCCTATCAAGACTGCTTCACCTACTTCAAACAAACCAACTGGAGATCTACATCTACGCCCATACAATGCCTTATAAGGGGCCATCTGAATGCTGGAATGGTAACTATTATTGTAGGCGAACTCAATGAGAGGAAGGTGATCATCCCAACTCCCCTTGAAATCGATCACGCAAGTTCTCAACATGTCCTCTAAGGTTTGACTAGTACGCTCTCCCTGGCCATCAGTCTGTGGGTGAAATGTTATGCTAAGATTAACCTGAGTACCAAGACCTTTCTAAAATGACTTCCAAAAATGAGAGGTAAACTGAGGACCTCTATCTGAGATGATAGACAAAGGAACCCCATGCAACCTAACTACCTCATTAATGAAAAGCTTGGCGTAGTCCTCCGCCGAATCTGTAGTCTTGACTGCCAAAAAGCGAGAAGACTTAGTAACTCTGTCAACTATCACGAGTACGAGGTAAACCTGTGATGAAATCCATGTTGATCACTTCCCACTTCCAAGTAGGAATGTCGATCTCTTGATTCATACCCCCTGGTTTCTGATGTTCTACCTTAACTTGCTGGCAATTTGGGCACTTAGCCACAAAATCCGATATATTTCTTTTCATACCATTCCACCAATAGACTTCCTGCAGGTCGCGATACATCTTAGTGGTGCCTGGATGAATAGAATATCTGTAGTTATGGGCTTCTGCAAAAATATGTTGTCTCAACTCGCCCACATTAGGAACTCATAGTCGGCACTGGTAGCGAAGCACACCATCTCCCCCTTGGAATAAAACCTGAACTCTTTGTTGGTGGACTGCACCTTTGAGTTCGAGCAATATCGGATCACCGTCTTGATTTTCCTTAACCTCTACTACCAATGAAGATTCTGCCCCATTCTGAACAGTTACATCACCATATGATATGCTCATAAGATGAACTCCTAGGCGAGCAAGTCTGTGAACATTCTTTGCTAGCTCTTCTCTTTCTTCCTCAACATGAGCTATACTACCTATAGATAGTCTGTTAAGGGCATCTGCTACTACATTTGCCTTACCAGGATGGTAATGCACACTCATGTCATAATCCTTGAGGAACTCAGGCCATCTTCTCTGGAGAAGATTCAACTCTTTCTGGGTGAACACATACTGAATGCTCTTATGGTCTGCGAACACATCTACATGAACACCATACAGTTAGTGTCTCCAAATCTTGAGTGCAAATACCACAGCTGCAAGCTTGAGGTCATGAGTCGGATAATTCTTCTCATGCACCTTAAGCTGTCTGGAAGCATAAGTTATAACCTTACCTCGCTGCATCAACACAAAACCTAGGCCGACTCTGTATGCATTACAATAAATCACATAACCGTCTGAACCCTCTGGTAGAGTCAAAACAGGAGTTGTAGTCAACCAAGTTTTCAATTCTGCGAAGCTTTCCTCACAATCATTTGACCACCGAAACTTGACCATCTTCTGAGTCAACCTAGTCAATGGTGAGGCTATGGATGGAAATCCTTCCACGAACCTTCTGTAATAACCCACTAGACCCAAGAAACTTCTGATATCTGCAGGAGAGGTAGGTCTGGGCCATTGTTTCACTACTTTTATTTTCTGTGAATCCACCTGGATACCTTCGTTGGATACTACATGCCAAGGAAAGTAACTGATTGTAACCAAAACTCGCACTTATTAAATTTGGTGAATAACTCGCAATCTTTGAGAGTTTGCAGAACAACTCTCAAATGACTCGCATGTTCCTCCTCATTCATAGAGTAAATGAGGATATCATCAATAAAGACGATAACGAACAAGTCCAAGTACTGCTTGAACACTCTGTTCATCAAATCCATGAAAGCTGCAGGAGGAATGGTTAGTCCAAATGACAGAACTACAAATTCATAATGACCATACCGAGTTCTGAAGGCTGTTTTCAGAATGTCACTATATCTGACCTTAAGCTGATGATAACCCGATATGAGGTCTATCTTTGAGAAATGACTAGCACCCTAAAGTTGATCAAACAAGTCATCAATCCTGGGGATGGGATACATATTCTTGATTGTGACCTTGTTCAACTGCCTATAGGCAATGCACATTCTGAGAGAACCATTTCTCTTCTTCACGAACAATACTGGTGCACCCCATGGCGAAATACTAGCTGTGATGAAGCCCTTATCTAGAGGGTCTTTCAATTCCTTAAGCTCAGCTGGAACCATTTTGTAAGGAGGAATAGAGATAGGCTGGGTATCTGGAAGGAGATCAATTCCAAAGTCGATTTCCCTATCGGGAGAAACTCCGAGAAGATCTTCTGGAAACACTTCTGGGAACTCACTAACCACTGGAGCTGATTCAAGAGTTGGGGTTTCGGAGCTTGAATCCTTAACCTGAACTTGATGATAGATATAACCCTTAGAAATTATTTTTCTAGCCTTAAGGTAAGAAATAAATCGACCCATAAGTGTTGAGCTACTACACTTCGATTCTAAGATTGGTTCGTCTGGAAACTGAAAATGAACAATCCTAGTTCTACAATCTACTGAGGCATAATAGGAATGTAACCAATCCATGCCTAGAATGACATTGAAGTCTACCATTTCTAACTCTACAAGGTCTGATGAGGTGATTTTCTGAGAGACTGTAACAGAGAAATTTATGTATACATGTCTAGCTATAACTGGGTCACCGACTGAAGTAGAGACTGTGAAAGATTCTGAAAGAGTTTCTGGACTAACATAAAGCTTAACTGCTATATAAGAAGTTACAAAGGAAGAAGTAGCCCCTGGATCTAACAAAGCATAAACATAGAGATCAAAGACTCGTAACATACCAGTGACTACATCAGGAGAATCTTCCTGATCCTGGTGAGCCTGAAGGCATAAAACATGTTTTGGCGCTGTCCACCACCTGTAGCAGAAGAGTTACCCTGCTGAGTCGGGTGACCTACTGGTGCTGCTGAAGTTGTAGATTGGGCTCGATTAACATTGCCTCATTGACCCTGTTTAAAAGGACAATCCCTCAACCTGTGACCAGACTGACCACACCCAAATCATCCTTCATTTCCTGCAAGGCACTCGCCCAGATAGTTCTTACCACACTTAGGGAAAGTTATGTTGGTTTTGGTTCCTGAAACACTTCCCTGAGACTTAGAGCCTGATGCCCTATTTTTCTAATCTTGTCTGAACTTGGAGGATGGAACACTAGCTCATGAAGGTGCTGGAGTTGAAAATTTCTGCGGACCCTGCGAGCGATTTCCACCACCCGATTTCTGCTGAGAGTAGTCATACTTTCCGGTCCAAGCCTTCTTATTCTCCTTAGCCTGTTCTCTAAGCTTATCACCCTCAACCTGCTAAGCATGAGTCATGAGCCTAGAGATGCTCATGTTTTCTAGCAACATAGCATTTATACACTCTGTCTTCACCAAGTCTGACACACCATATAGAAACTTATTCATCTAAGCCTTGGAATCAGCAACCATGTGAGGAGCATACCTGGAGAGTTGGGTAAACTTGAGCCCATACTCTTGGACTGTCATTCTACCTTGCCTTAAGTTCATAAATTCCTGAGCATTCGCCTCCCTTATCTCTCTTGGGAAAACCTGTCTTGGAAGGTCTCACTAAAGCAATCCCAAGTGAAAGGAGATGCATATGTATCCGTGTTCTCCTTCCTCTGAGTATACCAGGTATGAGCCACATCCTTAAGTTGGTAAGATGCTAACTCAACCCGATCATTCCCAGTTACCTACATCACCTCAATGATCTTTTTGACCTCATCAATGAAGTTTTGGGGATCCTCACCGATCTGCGATCCTAAGAACTCTGGCGGATTCATCCTAACAAAATCTCGCACTCTGGCTGCAGCCGACCCAACATTAGCATTTGCAGGAGCTGGAGCCCGCTAATTGTT
Source organism: Solanum gracilifrons (assembly GCA_029582605.1). NCBI lineage: Eukaryota > Viridiplantae > Streptophyta > Magnoliopsida > Solanales > Solanaceae > Solanum > Solanum gracilifrons. Next base: position 8,303 of record JAJOOH010002338.1, read on the forward strand.
CTGGTTGGCAACGCTCTAAGCCAATATCTAAATGGCGTTTCAGAATTCTGCATTCGAAACTTCTTGATCTGGGACCGGAGGAGCTGCGTTTGCGTTCCTGGCATTTACATTCCTGGCGTTAGCTCTACAATGTAGAATGATCTGAAACGTAGAACATCGAGTTAGAATGGAATTAGATCATACCTTACGCACGATAAGAGTAACAAGAAAATGAAGACTTTTCCTTAAACACTTTGTAGCCTCCCTCTCATTAGATGTGGTGCACTTCAAACCCATGAAAAGGACTCTACTTAGTGCGGCTTTTCAGACATCCTAGGACTCTTAAGCCTAGCGCTTTGATACAAAGTTTGTCACGCCCTAAACTACCCCCGAGACGCGGACACGGGACCTAGGACCACAAGTGATCCCAAGATAACCCTGTTGGCATGATAACGAACATACTAAAGATAATAAACTGATGCGGAAGCTAAATCATAAATAAATTGAAAAGATAGGGAATACCCATACACTATAACTGAGATAAATGAAAACTGACGAGTTTAATACAAAGAAGATATTAACTCAATACTTAGTTGAATCTAACTATGTCTGAAAATAGCCTCTAACTGATTAGAAATAATGGGACAGGCCCCAGTTAAGTCTAGAAAAATTGAAACTAAAGGGCTAAAAATATTGAAAAGAAACTCATGACTATTGTCCTCGGAGAATAAGGACTCGCCATTAATTTCTGTTGAATTGGAGATCGAGAACCGATCTAAGTGTGATCTGGATGCTGAGAACCTGAACCTACATCACGAAAAGATGTAGCGCGGAGTATGCGTCAGTACTTGAAAGGTACTGAGCATGCATGATAGAATAAAATAAAAATAACATATAACTGAACAAAGCAAGTAAGCAATGATATAATCTGAACATGATATAGATATTGAATATAAAGCTAACTGAGTGCAATGACCAATTTATAACATGCTGAGACTGAATACTGAATATACTGATACATGGTCAATGTAAAAGAATCTGACTGAACTGTGGGAGCTACTAATAACCGATAATAAAAGCACATGAGATGAATGTGGAGTACGATGTATACTCCCCATCGAGAGGACCAAATATACCGTGTCAGATGTATAGTGGCATGCTGGCGTGATCACTGAAATAATGCCCACAGAGGGGACTTACAACTTACGTGGCTAGTAGTTCTGGGACTATTTGGGTACGCTGAACCCTAGTCCAACTCGGTATTATGCTACTCCTAATGGAATAAGTGATTAACACATTATGACTGAATTTCTGTAAGTTACTGGATAGCTCAAACTGGACATGCAAACTGAGTGTGCAACAATTAACTGATATTGATGCATTAATAACTAAGGCATGTATAATTGAATAACTGAAATATTTGACCTAGCATGTGTAATTCAAGAACTAAAGAAATACATAGCTATGGTTCTGGAATTCATGCAATAAACTGGATATTAACATACTAATCTGATTTGGATCATTCTAACAGCTAAGAACCCAATAATTCTTAACATTTAAGAAACCCTAGGTCTAGTCATAATAAAGGAATCAAGAAACTAACTGAAAACTAGGGACCTAATGGGTGAAAGAAACCCACTAGTGAAATCCCACATACCTGGTGACGAATTCCATAGGGAAATCTTTCGATTTCGGGGTGGAATTGTGGAATCTTGTTGCGTTCTTGAACTAGGGTTCTTGACCTCTTTCTCCTCTTAGTGTTCTATTTTTTCTAAATTTTGAAGAATGATCTGACTTAGGTAAGTTCTAATTATGTTTCTACGCTAAAACTAATCAAAACCACGTAGTTTAGGGTTAAAACGACATAGTTTAGAGGTCCAACGAAATAGAAAAAGGCCAAAATAACCCTTACTTAAAGCTGCAGACGGGTTGACCACAACCATCTTCACGGACAGTGAAAGGAACCACAGACAGTGAAATCAGTCGTGATCCGGACTTGGTTTTGAAAATTTAGGGGTCTGCACTACGGCCACTACCACGGCCCGTGTAGAGGACAACGGACCATGAAGGTCCCCGCGGTCCTCACTTGGGCTAAGGTCTAGAGGCTTCATGTTGGGAGTTTACTAGTAAAACTCTACGGAGGCTCCCACGGACCGTGTGAAGGACCACGGACCACAAAAGTGTTTGTGGTCTTCACTTAGGCCTGGGAGGTTCTAGGGCCAAGCTGGGGGTCTACTGGTCTGACACTACGGATGCCATCACGACTCGTTGTCGTGACCATGATTCGTGAAGGGTCCCGTTGTCATGACCACGATCCACAAAGGGTCCCATGGTCTGATGCCTGGCCCTGGTGAAGTCCAAGTCTGGACCACGGGTAGGTCTACGGGCAGTGGACCCTATCACTGTTCGTGGACCCTGCCGTGGTTCACTGTTTCAGGTAAAATCTGCAATTTTTTTCTAGGCCTGGTTTTTGATGTTTTACAAGCCCGAAGGCTCTTTACTGAAAAACTAGCTCAAAGACTCTTTACTGAAAAACTAGCTCAAAGGCTCTTTACTGAAAAAACTAACTCAAAGGCTCTTTGGAAATCAAGGTTTCCTTTTCTTGTTTAAATGTGAAAACATTTTAACTCTTTGGAAATACATAGTCCCCATATACTTTGAAGAAATGAACTTCAACTTTAATCTTTACTCAACTCAAAACTCAAGTCTTAAAACAAGGTTACATCATTTGTAAAAGACTTTTGGAAGACTTTATGAACTTCTCTTGACTTGATTCTTAACTTGACTCTTAACTTCTCTTGACTTGACTCTTATCTGATCCTTGAATTGAATTATGGATTCAAGGATTGTGATTTGTGATTAGAATCTCATGATGTTTAGGAATGATTCTAGATAGCTAAACATGAGAAAAGATCAAGAATTCACTTTTTGAGGGTGGATCCGCGATCGGAGAAGCATTTAATTTTTTATTTCAAAAACAAATTGTGAGGCAGAACGGTCCATGACCGCTCCGCGACGCAAAACGACTTTACCCAAAACTGGGGACTAGCTCCGTGACGCAGAGGCACTACCAAATTTTCGACCGACGAAATTTTTTCTTTGTTTTCCAGCTCTAAACCCTCTAATTTCCATGGGTTCTTTCCCCAAACACTTAGAATTGATTATATGCTCAAAGTACATTAGATTCTACTCAAAATCAAACCTAAAATCATGGATTCGGATCAAACAACTCCTCAACGATTTCAACGAATCAAGAATTTAATAGAACTTCAACAAACCTATCAAGAACTCTATTTCTAAGCTTTCAAGAACTTAAATTCACTGAAATAAATCATGATTGGCGCGTGGGTGAACTGACCCAATGCTATTTGATCTCACATATCTTGTAGGGATCACTCCCGACGAAATCCACAAGCTAATCTCGACGAATCTTGAACATTCTTCTCCTTTCTCCTCTTTTTTCCTTTTGTCCAAGCCTTAGCGTAAAATTCACTTTTCTAAAACTGATTAAAATCAGACTTTACCCCAATTAAACTCCTAAAAATGAATTAGAATAATTAGGTAGGGAAAAGACTAAATTACACTTCCAAAATTCGGATTGAACCTTTCTTATTCCAACAGCACAACTTCCAAAGGGAATATCTTACTCATACGAACTCGGAATCGTGCAAACTCAGCGGCGTTGAAGAGATCATTCCAAGATATTTCCTACCATAATTGGAAGTGCTCCTAAATCATATTGATTTAGAAGTTATGGCCGTTTGAAGTTGATTAAAAACTCACTTTTTTCCTAACTTGACAAAATTTCCAGATTTTCGTTCTTTCCAAAAATGACTATTTCAAATTCTTAGCTTCTTCCTAGTTATTTCAAATTGCGAGATGTTACAGTATCTCCCCCTTGGGAACATTCATCCTCGAATGAGATTACTCTTACCAGGCTAAGGGTGTAACATGCAACATTCAACTCAAATACCCACAAGCAAATGTGAAACAACATGCCAACTTATACATATATACTAAGAAAGGATTAATACCTTAATTCGAAACTTCTCCGAATTCGAAGAGATGTGGATATCTCTTCTTCATATCCTCCTCAGTTTCCCAAGTAGTTTCTTCAACAAATTGGTTCCTCCAAAGGACTTTAACTGATGTTACCTCTTTTGTTCTCAACTTGCGAACTTGGCGATTCTAGAATCTGAACAGGAATCTCCCCATAAGATAAGCTATCTTTGATTCCAATATCTTCAGTTGGTATGATCAATGAAGGATTACCTATGCACTTCTTCAACATGGAGATGTGAAAGACTGGATGAACCGCGGCTAACTCTTGTGGTAGCTCCAACTCATAAGCTACATTACCTACCCTTTTTGATATTCTGTAAGGGCCAATATACCGGGGACAAAGCTTCCCCTTCTTACTAAATCTCATAACCCTTCATGGGTGAAACTTTCAAGTATACCCAATCATCTACTTCAAACTCTAACTCATTTCTCCTAACATCAGTGTAGGATTTCTAACGACTCTACGTTGTTTTCAACCTCTCTTAAATCACTTTCACCTTCTCCATAGCTTGATGAACTAAATTTGGTCCTATCAACCCTGCTTCACCAACTTCAAACCATCCAATAGGAGATCTACATCTTCTCCCATAAAGAGCTTCGTAAGAAGCCATTTGGATGCTAGCATGGTAACTATTGTTGTAAGCAAACTCAATGAGAGGTAGATGATCATCCCAATTACCCTTGAAATCAATCACACAATCCATCTTCATACCTCAATACATTATCCCCCCCCCCCCCCCTTGTTCAAAAGCCATCACTTTTTGCTTATGAACACTTGCCTTTAATTCAAGCAATAAAGGATCTTTGTCTTACTTATCTTTTACTTCTGACACTAATGACGATTCAGACCCATTCATCACCACTACTCCTCCTTGTGCAGAATCCACAAGTCTGACTCCCAGGCGTGCAAGTCTATGCACATCTTTTGCTAACTCTTTTTTTTTCCTCAACATGGGTGGTACTACCAATATACAACCTGCTTAAGGCATTAGCAACAACATTAGCCTTACCTGGGTGGTAAAGAATACACATGTCATAATCCTTGAGTAATTCTAACCACCTTCTCTATCTGAGATTGAGCTCTTTCTGAGTAAACACATACTGAAGGCTCTTGTAATCGGTGAACACATCCAAATGAACACCATAAAGAGAATGGCGCCATATTTTCAATCTAAATCATGGGTTGGGTAGTTTTTCTTATGAACTTTCAACTGTCTAGAGGCATAAGCTATAACCTTGCCATTTTGCATTAATACACAACCCAAACCAAATCTAGATGCATCATAATACACCACAAAGCCTTGCGTACCTTCTGGTAAGGCCAATACTGGGGCAGTAGTTAACCTCTTTTTCAATTCCTGAAAGCTTTTCTCACAAGTTTCAGACCATTGAAACTTAACTGTCTTCTGAGTCAATTTGGTCAATGGGGATGAAATAGATGAGAACCCCTCTATGAACCTTCTATAATAGCCAGCTAAACCCAAGAAACTCCTAATATCAGTTGGAGAGGTGGGTCTAGGCCAATTCTGCACTGCCTCAATCTTCTGGGTATCAACTTTAATACCCTCTCCAGACACGATGTGGCCTAAGAATGCCACAGATTTAAGCCAAAACTCACACTTAGAGAACTTGGCATATAACTCTCTATCTTTTAAAGTCTAGAGAACTATTCTGAGATGACTAGCATGACCTTCTTCATTCCTTGAATAGATTAGTATGTCATCAATGAAGACGATAACAAACATATCTAAATAAGGTTTGAAGACTATTTTCATAAGGTCCATGAACGCTGCTGGTGCATTAGTCAAGCCAAAGGACATGACTAAAAACTCATAATAACCATAACAGGTCCTGAATATTGTCTTTGGAACATCACATTCCCTTACTTCCAACTGCTCTTTCAACTCTTTTAACTCTGTTGGTGCCATCCTATATGGCAGAATAGATATAGGACGAGTATTTGGAAAAAGGTCTATACCGAAGTCTATTTCTCTCTCAGGAGGGACTCTGGGTAGAACATCTGGAAAGACTTCTGGAAACTCTTTTACTACTGGAACTGACTGGATAGGAGGTATCTTAACACTAGAGTCATTAACTCTGACTAAGTGATAGACACACCCCTTGGAAACTAACTTTCTCGCCTTAAGGTACGAAATAAAATGACCCTTGGGCACTTCTGAACTGCTCTTCAACTCTATCACTGGTTCACTGGAAACTGGAACTTGACTACTCGAGTTCTAAAATCTATTGATGCATAACAGGCATGAAGCCAGTTCATACCTAGAATGACATCAAACTCTACGATGTCTAACTAAACTAAATTATCCATGGTACTCTTGTGATTGATGGAAATGGGACAATCACGATAGACCATTTCTGTTAGAATAAACTCACCAACAGGTGTAGAAACACTGAAGGGCTCAAGAAGTTGCTCAGGAAAAACATCAAAATTCATAGCAACATATGGAGTTACAAAAGATAAACTCGCTCATGGGTCTAGCAAAGCATAAACAGTAAAGTCAAAGACTTAGATCATACCAGTGACAACATCTGGCGAATCCTCTTGCTCTTGGCGATTAGTGATCGCATAAAGGCGGTTTGCTCCTCCGCCAATACCGGAAGTAGCTCTTTTAGGTGCAGTCCTTTCTGGTGGAGCAACTGATGAATATTGGCCTTTATTGCCCCTATTACCATTACCTTATATGTTCTCAGGACACTCCATCATAAAATTACCGTTCTGACCATACTTGAAACAACCAATAGAGCCCTCATGACAAATACCTGAGTGGTTTCTGCCACACTTAGCACATGCAGGAGGCTTACTACCCCTTGTGCCTTACTACCTTGTGAATGAGTAGGTCTAGCTCTTAAGTTCTGAGAATCTTGACTATTGTACTCACATTTGTTCCTTTGGTGCAGGTGCACTAGCAGATGATGGAACAGGTCCTTTCTACTTATGTTGGAAACAAGACCGGTTCGCATTACTCTTTTTCTGCCCGGATTTATTTCCTGATGTCTTAGCTCTCTTGTTCTTAAACTCTTCTCTATCCTTCAACTTGTCCTCCTCAACTTGTTGCACATGGATCATTAGTCTTGCTATGTCCATGTCACCTATTAGCATGGTTGCGTTACTTTCCTTACTTGACAGACGAGTCAACCCAACAACGAATAAACTCATCTTGATCATCATGTCAGCAACCATCTCTTTTCTTCTCTTAGCTCACGGGGAAAGAAACGCCATATGAAAGCACCCTCAAAACAGTCTAACTCAAAAACGGTTACGCGTAAGCATGAGTTAGAAAGAAACTTTTTAGAGATAAACTCTAACGGACGAAATGAATATGAAAGAAGTAAAGGAATTCCTAAATGTTGCAGCCTCCTAATTATAGATTTGACACACTTCACACCGATAACTAGGACTCTACAAACACGACTTCATAGACTCCCTAGGACTCTTAAACTCTATGCACTGATACCAAGTTTGTCACGCCCCGAGCCTACATCCTGAACGTGGCCGGCACTCGAGAACAATTGTTGGCCCCAAGTGAACCCTTGGTCTGACTTACTTACTCAGTGGAATACTTTAAGCATTAAGAAAAGGATTCATATGCTAAATAACTCAACTGTCTCAAACTGAACTCAGAATGTTTTCAAAATAAACATTTAACTTAGCCAAAATGGCAACTCAAATCTGAACATAAGCCAATAACAAAACGATGATGAATGAACTAACATCTGACTGACTATCTATGAATCCTCTAAAACAACTGAGATGGATGTCGGGACAGGCCCACGACATCCTAATGAACTGAAATGATAAAGTAATAAAAAAGGGGGATCCTCCGGAATGCAAGAAGGCTCACCAACAACTCTGAAGCTCAACAGGATCAACCATGTGCTAGATGTTGATCTGGTTACCTGCGTCTACATCATAATAAGATGTAGGTCAACTGGCATCAGTACATTGAATGTACGAGTATGCGATGCTAAACGCAACATAGGCTTAAAAGGAATATGAAAGGAACTGAAAAACTTACCTGGTTCAACTCAACTCAACATAACTGAACTCATTTCAATATAAAGCAGTTTAAAAATAAGTGCAATATAAGGAAAAGTTGTTTAAAACATGATGTCAACTCTGTGTATTTAGAAATACATTAATAACTATGTATGCATGCAAAGATACAATATGAACTCTATTTGTATATAAAAATACAAAATACTGTTGTGGAAGTTTCTCTAATCGACAACCATCACTTAAGAGCTACAGTGATGATACAACGTTTTACCTCACGCTGCCAAGGACCGTCTTATACCTTGCCGGGGGTGTAGAACCTAACTCACTAAGTGGATCCACTAGTCTATGCTAAAAAACACTAAAGAAATTATCTAAACAGTATAACCCTTTTCTACCCATGGTGTATGGGGGCTCTGAGTTGTCTGAACTATCCCTCATACGGTACTTAATACTACTCCCAAAATATGATATTAGATCTTATGCTTAAAAAAAAAAAAAAACTTCTTTCTGTGATTTAAGATAATTGCTCAAAAACTTAACTCAAAGGCTATCTTGGAAATCAAAATTTCCTCTCTTGCTTTATTGTGAAAGCATTTACTCTTTTCTGAAAACTAGCCCAAAGGCTCTTTACTGAAAAACTAGCTCAAAGACTTTTTGGAAATCAAAGTTTCTTTTTTTTGTTTAAATGTGAAAACATTTTAACTCTTTGGGAATACATAGTCCCCATATACTTTGTAGAAATGAACTTCAACTTTACTCTTTACTCAACTCAAAATTCAAGTCTTAAAACAGGGTTAAATCATTTGTAAAAGACTTTTGGAAGACTCTATGAACTTCTCTTGACGTGACTCTTAACTGATCTTAAGTTAACTCTTAACTTCTCTTGACTTGACTTTTAACTGATCCTTGAATTGAATTATGGATTCAAGGATTGTGATTTGTGATTGGAATCTCATGTTGTTTAGGAATGATTCTAGATAGCTAAACATGAGAAAAGATCAAGAATTCACTTTTTGAGGATGGGTCCGCGACGCGGAGAAGAATTTAATTTTTGATTTCGAAAATAATTTTTGAGGCAAAACGGTCTGTGACCGCTCCGCGACGCGAAACGACTTTTCTCAAAACTGGGAACTAGCTTCGCGACGCGGAGGCACTGCCAAATTTCGACCGACGACATTTCTTCTTCATCTTCCAACTCTAAACCCTCGAAACTTCATGGGTTCTTTCCCCAAACACTTAGAATCAATTATATGCTCAAAGTACATCAGATTCTACTCAAAATTAAACCTAAAATCGCGGATTCGGATCAAACAACTCCTCAACAATTTCAACGAATCAAGAATTTAATAGAACTTCAACAAACCCATCAAGAACTCAATTTCTACGCTTTCAAGAACTTAAATTCGCTGAAATAAATCATGATTGGCGTGTGGGTAAACTAACCCAATGCTATGTGATCTCACATACCTTGTAGGGATCACCCCCGACGAAATCCACAAGCTAATCTTGACAAATCTTGAACGTTCTTCTCCTTACTCCTCTTTTCTCCTTTCTCCAATCCCTAGCGTGAAATTCACTTTTCTAAAACTGACTAAAATCAGACTTTACCCCAATTAAACTCCTAAAAATGAATTAGAATAATTAGGTCCAAGAGCTTTCCTACCATAACTGGAAGTGCTCCTAAATAATCCTGAGCTAGAGGTTATGGTCGTTTGAAGTTGACTCAAAACTCACTTTTTTCCTAACTTAACAAAATTTCCAGATTTTTATTCTTTCCAAAAATGACTATTTCAAATTCTTAGCTTCTTCCTAGTTATTTCAAATTGCAAGATGTTACAAAACGGATATCAAAATAAGTGAAGAAAATCAAATAAAACATAAAAATATTAAAACATTAAACTAAAGGACACTTATTTAAAAAATAATTAAAAATACACATAATTTATAAAAATAAAATAAAAGTGAAAAGATAATAAATTAATTTAAAATTTTTAAAGTGAAAAGAAATTAAAATAAATATTTTACAAAGAATGAAATAAAAATACTTAAATATATATAAGTTTTATTATCAATAAATATGTGTACTAACTAATTATAAAATTATCAATCAAAAAATGACATGTGCCCAATTTGTGCACTCATCACTTGCCTTCAAGAGAGTGTGCACACTCTCCATGACATGTCACCGTTTGTGGTGTATTTTTTACATTTTAAATTAGTTTAGGGGGTAATAGGACTTTAGTTAAGTTTAGGCGTGTCTCTAAAATTTCGGTCATAGTCAAGGGGTACTTATGCATTATCCTTTTTTTTATTTCAAGTACAACTCAAAATTCATGTATTGTGTCTGTAGTTGTGTAACGACCCGTTAGGTTATTATAAACACTAGACCTATTCCTTTTATAAAAGAACATTCTCGTAAATTTGAAGTAAGAATTATGAATTGTTCGTTTAGCTACGATTATTTAGTTGGTGGACATTTATTAAATAACTATCTTTTTTAGTTGATTGTAAATGGGTCAAATCTAAAATTTATTTAATACTCTATGCCACTTGGCCCATGTGTAAAAATAAAAGAGTAAATTTTAGGTTTAGCAAACATAAGATTCATATTTGTATGTTATAACTATAGTTTGTATAATTGCGCTCCATAGCAAAATTTATGTTTGTTATGGCTATTACTCTGTTTATTTCGTTATATATATACATAAAAAATTATATTTGTATATTTCGGTATACAAACTAAAACACAGTAATTGTATATAAACAAAATACTACATATATACAACACATATGTATACCGAATGGGTCTATTTGTATATTCGGTATACAAATGGGTCCTGCAATTAATTTCTATACAACACATATGTATATCGAATGGGTCTATTTGTACATTTCGGTATACAAATGGGATGGCAAAAAACATGGAATGTTTGCTGCGAATTACAAATAAAAGAAACTATGGCTATAATATTTAATTTGAATTAATAATTTGTTATTTCATATAATTTTCCCAAAATAAAATAGTAAAATTCAACAATTTTGATTCACAATTAATTTTAGAGAAAATAAATTATAGAGAATACATATTGTATGACGCCAAAGAACGGCCGCATGTTCGCGCAGGTAAACAAAAAATTTCATTCATATATTTTTGGGCAAATTACAGAAATCACATATTTTAAGGCAAAATTACAATTTATCCCTTAAAAGTTTATAATTACAGAAATCCCTCAAACGGATACAATAATATAAGCGCTGATATATTAATCTGATGCACGAGATACATTAATCGTTAAGTAAGATACATTACATTTTATACATGATACACTAATTTGATGTACATTTTATACATGATACACTAATCTGATGCGCGAGATACAATAATATAAGCGCTGATACATTAATCTGATGCACGAGATACACTAATCTGATGCGCGAAAATGAGGGATTTTAGAAATTTATAAAACTTATAGGGGATAATGGTAATAAATAAACTAAAATGTGGAATTTCTGTAATTTTTCCTATATTTTATCCTAGTACATATATGCGTTATATTTAATTAAAGGGTACAATTAGAAACTATTCTATAATTAAGATTGGGTAATAGATAGTAGCGTCTTGGTGAATTCTGTGGATTTAGGGGACAGATTGTAATGGACAATTAGTAGGAAATTATATAATAATAATGAGGAAATTATGAAGTAATGGTTGGGAGATAATAGCGGGGTAAGTGAATTATATTAAAAAGGAAGGATATCAAGTCTTGCATATCACTTCCTTACTGGTTGTGATATGCAGGTTAATTCCTTTCACGAATGATGCGTAATTGGTTTATTCTCTTATTATGCATCACATTATGAATTAAGTTTTGACATATATTGAGATACGTTATTAAATATTAGGTGTATTATATTATTTGAATACCATTAAAGTTGTAATAATCGAAGGAATTGAAATTTGCCCTTAGGCTTGAAGATTAGGAACTTGATATATTAGTTGATACCAAAATTTAGGAATTTAATTATATATTTGGATAGGTTTTTGAGTCTAGGCTATATATATAGTAATATGGATGTCCCCGGACTCGTTTGCTTTTTAATATTGTATACTTAATAGATTGGAAACATTCGAAGACATTGAGGAAATGAAAAACATCGGAGAATTAACTTGCTTGACTTCGGTTCTTCGGTGGAGGTAGGTTATGATTTATTTTATGTGATAGATAGACTCTTAATAGTGATTGATAGACATTGAGTGATATTGTGAAATCTTCTATGTACTTGGTTGTTGTGGCTTGGATAATTCATGTGTTGTTGTGATTGGTATGTAGTCCCAAGACCGAGAAATCCATAATCTTGAACTTGTTCTATTAAAATGATGTCTTGAATAAAGAAGGCTTAATGAAATATTGTTAAGGAAGTGGAAAGAGATTATAAAGAATGACAAATGGATTAACAATATAGTTGGATTGGGTGCCACGAGCCGGCAAGATGTGTTTGGATCGGGTGCCACGAGCCGGCACGATTTTTATTGGATCGAGTGTTAAGTTCTGTCACGGTATTATTGGATCGGGTGTCACATTCCGACACGATATCATTGGATCGGGTGTCACGTTTCGGCACAGTAACATTAAAACTCAATCTCAAAGAAACCATTTCCCAAATGAGTGTGGTGTGGAGGCATGAGTCCTCGTGTGTGTTTGATATTGTGACTGATTACGTACTTGGTTCAGTGTTTTGTCACTTGTTCATGTTGTTCGTTGCTTGCCACATGCTAAGTGCTATAGTTTATTTCATGTTATTACTTTATGCATATTAGTTTCTACTTTGAATCGGTCAATGATATCTACTCAGTACATGTTGCCCTGCACTGAGTCCTACTTGTGTTTTTCTTTGTTTCCTTTTGTGGAGTGCAGCGAGTGTACCAACGACTTCGACTCGCCCTTAGCTCTAGCCAGTCTCCAGCACATCAGGTTCCAGGGTGAGCTATTCATTCTAGCTCGTGTTGGATTCTCTCGGCCATGACATGATGTCCTTAGTTTTGGGACACAAACTACTTTATTTATTTATTTTGGTGTCTTTGATACTCTTAGACTTAGTATTTGGGGATTAGATGCCCTTGATGTGATGAATTTTAGGTTTTGGAAAACGATAGTTAATAGACTTTAGTGAATTTGTGTTTCTTATATTAATAAAATTCGAGCTTCCGCATTATGATTATATTTTGTAAGTTGAACAACTAAAATAAGTTGGGGTTATATTTATTGGTTCGCCCACCTATAAGGTTAATTGTGGATGTCACTCATGACTTATTTTGGATCGTGACAAGTTGCTAGTCAAACAATCAATTAATTAAACATCGTACTCAAACTGACAAAAATAATTATCAAAATAATCTTTTATCTTTTATTATTTACTAGGAATAATAAAAGACTAAATATAACTATGAAATATTAATAGCTCTGAAAGTATAGTGATTTATAAAAAAATCATGTTTCTTATAATACAAAATAAAAAGAATAAGAGAAGTATTTAAAGTTAAACTCAGTGTGAATTAGTAATTTCATTTTCAAATTATTATTAGTTTTAAATAACCACCAATCTATATATAATATAAAGTCAAATATAGAAAAGATAATGTGACACCTCTCTAAGGCCTTCATTGCTATTTTTTTAATTTGTAATGACCATATTACTTTATTGTTTATTATAAGTTCCCTATATATTATTGAAGAATCGCAAAGGTCACCGTCTTCTCCTGGCTTAATTTCTTACAATTACTCCTTTTTATGTTTCCAACTCATCCTCTCTTTTTTATCTCACTAGATTTTGTGTCTTTTTCCTTATTTTCTTGCCTAAATATTTTGTAGAAATTAAAGATAATTTTATTTATTTTGTTCACTATTTAACACCATTAATCACTTTTTCCTAAAACCTTTCTCTATTCCTTCTTAAAAGTATTACTCCCTCTGTCCCAATTTATGTGACTTACTTTCCTTTTTAATCAATCCCAAAAAGAATGACACATTTCTATATTAAGTAACAATTTGACTATAAAATATCTATTTTACCCTTAATGAAATGATTTACAGTCACACAAATTTCTATCAT
>JAJOOH010002340.1:0-28774 GCA_029582605.1 Solanum gracilifrons
TGTTGAAGAGATATCATGGTGACGAGGATTACTTCATAAAATGGGACTAAAATCTGTTAGACAAAGTCCTTTAGTATGAAGAGGAACCAATTGCAATTCTTGATCGTGATGTCCGAAAGTTGCAGACCAAAGAGATTAAGTCTGTGAAAGTTCAATGGAAGCATCATGTGGTGGAGGAAGCTACTTGGGAAACCGATAAAGATATGCGAGACAAGTATTCCCAGTTGATCGACGATTCAGGTACTACTCAACTCTTGATTTAGCCTGTTTTTCCTAATTTGTTACTCGGGGATGAGTGATGGGTAAATTCATATCTATTGTAATGACCTACTCCCATCATTATAGAAAAGTCAACGGGGAAAATTTTTGGGCAAAAAAACTTTTTGGTAGGAACTTGAGAATTCCTAGCCTAGTTCAAATTTGGATGAAATAGGAGTTAGTGAGGTCTAGGGAAATATGGTAATGAATGATAGATCTAATTATTAATCTGATTATACGAGTAGATAGCTAAGTCATTAAGGAACCTGTACGACTTTACAGAATCAAATTCGGGAGAGTAGAACTCCCGAAACTGACCTTGGCGTGAGCGGGTAGTTTTTTATTGTCATGGGTTGAAGGTGTGTTGTGAAATAGGGATTTGGGACTCAACTTTCGACTCTCTGTTTCCGTGCAAGCCGCTAGGGCGGGACCGTTGTGACGGGTGGTGTCTCGCTACGGTGGGCCAGCCGAAAGTGTGGAAAAAGCCATATGGGGGAGTGCCTAGCCGGTTCAAATGCATGTTTTGGTTGTGGAAAAATGATTTATAAGATAAGTGATTTTCCTTTTGTTTCTAGGAATGATGGAGATAATCAACGACGGGGTCAACCTTATCCTTCTTCAGGTTCTAGTGGTGGTCAGAAATGGAATAGGTTTTATGCTCTTCAAACTCGATAAGATCATGGGGGTTCCCCGGATATAGCAATTGGTAACTTATGATCTTTTAGCTCATGGTTATGCATTGCTTGATATTGGGTGTTTCATTGGTGAAGGCAAGACTCCTTGCATGGTCTTTGTGTTGGAAGTCGACCTTAAAATCTTTGTGGAAATTACTTGGCTTTAACTTGTATCAATGGTTTTGTGGTTGTTAAGACTTTTGTGCTATGCCTATATTGAGGAGGGTGGATTCTAAAAGACTAGAGAGGTTTGATCTCAAGGGAGAGATAGTATGCTTCATGGTTGGTGTGTGAGGAACTATTTTAATTGTTGGAAGGATTCTTTTCTATGGTTTGGCATGTAAAAGGCCGGAGTTGATGTGATGTCTTAGTATCCCTATCTCTTTCCTTTATCTTCGGGTCTAGCTTAAGGCATTAGCCCCTCATGTTCACTCTTAAAGATTCTTGCGCTCGTCATTCTCATGTTTCCTTTTGCATGCATGCTCATGAAAAAATTGATTTTCAAAAATATGATTTAGCTTAATTGGTTGCTTCATGATTTTTTGCTTTTGAATATAATTTGAATGTATGTCTTATGAAATGATGTTTTGAATATGTTTTAGCTTGGATTTGATTTTTTTTCTTCTTGGTAATGTGCATTTTGATGAATTTGCATTCTTGTTGGGCTGTTAGATTGCTTCCCTTACCTTTCTTGTATTGCCTTAAGTTTGATTCGAGGACGAATGTTCCCAAGGGAAAGATATTGTAACACCTTGGACTTTGGAAAAAAGGGAGAAAAGGACCTTTTGGGCTGAAGTATGGTTTCACAGGTCCTATCTAAGCACCATAGAAGCTTCTATTGGCAGTAGATGCTAATCGCAGGAAAAGGAAAAATAATTTTCCAAAATTAAGTCCCAGTACCTCTTTTTACGGTTCACCAGGATGGCTTGTCAGTCTTTATAAAAGTCGTAGATAGATCCCAGACATAGTGAGATCTTAAGAGGTAAAATTGATTTCTACGATTGGGGTCTATAAAATGTAGATGGTTCTATGGGCCGTAGATCAGTCTTCTCAATGTTGGTCTAACTTTTAAAATTTTTGTACTTTTCTACGTTTGACTGTCACACCCCTATTTTTCCCAACGTTATGAATATTTTGAAAAAAGTGTTTTTTCAATTAAAGTGACATTTTGTAGAGAGATTGTTTATTTCAGAGTCGCCACTTGGAATTGAGATTTGGTGTTCCAAGTCACCTTATTTAAATCTCTAATAAAAAAGAAGTTGACTCTTTATTTTATGGTCTACGAAAACAAAAATTTGAGTAGGGAATTCCGATGGTTTTTTCGAGTCATTTTTATTTAGTCGGTAAAGTTTGTTTGAAAATTTTGAGCTATTCATTTAGCTATATTTAATTAATTTTGTGGGTAAGTTTTAAGTAATTAATTATTTAGTTGATGGTTAATGGGCCAAATCTTTAATTTATTTAAGGAAAAATTGTACATAATGACAAACTATTAATTTAAAATAAATAAAGTAGCTACCGTTTCATTTATTTCCTTTGAGGAGCAAGGTCTCGGTAAGCTTGCTATTAATGGCCCCACCTATTTGTATAAGTAAAAAAATAAAAAATTGATGTTATTCCCTTATATACAATCTCTTCATCTCATTTGTGTCTCCTATTTCCTTCAATTTCTTCCAAATTTTATCCCAAAAAATAGTTTGAAAATTCAAATCTTCACCACCACATTCTCAATTGCGGTTTCAAAAATTTCAGGTACCGCCACAACTTATCTCAATCGATTAATTTAAATTTTTGTCTTTTTTTTTCCAGTTCTTTCAAGCTATTTTCACATCAGTTCATCATCCATATGGAGTTTTCATTCAAACAATGGATGCCCAGTCTCCATCTAAAAGATTCACAAGAGGTATACACTTGCATGGCGAAAATAGTGTTGAACAACCATCATTTTCCTTGGGTCTAACTTAGGATTTTTGGGAGGTTGCAAGTTCAATGTCCAAATCCAACGCAATGCAAGAGATTAGATCCGAATTGATAAATGACCCAATCAGATTGGAGGAAATGTGTGCAAAATCGAAGCAATCCAACATTAGAATTGTAGAGGGAGGTAAGAAAGATATGCTGGGTCAATTGGTTGACAATTTTTCTAGCAAGGTTTGGAGAATAATGATGATGATGCTGTGAAGTTTGTTATATTGTTCTACATACATTCATTTATCCTTTCTAAAGAACCAACAACTACTGTAATTGATAGGAAAGTCTTTGATTTAGTTGAATCGGGCAGATATATTGACTACCCATGGGGTAAAAAGGCTTTTGACCTTCTGATTCTACATTTGCACAACAAGATTAAACATGATGGGAAGTATTACAGGTTATATGGTTTCTCACTTGCTTTGCAAGTATCGTTTTATGAATGATGTTCGAATTTTGATGAGGAAATTGTTGTTAAAGTATTTGACCACATCCCTAGGATCCTTAACTGGAAGACAAAAAAGGATTTTCCTCGTCTTGAGTACTTTTCGAAAGGCATGTTCAGAGACGACAACAATTTGATAAGCAATGTATAAACATATGTATAAGTTTGTGCTCTGTATAAATATAGTACATCTATAACTGTATAAATATATAATTGTATAATATATGTATCAGTTTGTGCTCTAGGAAAATATATGTATAAATGTGTGCCATGTATTAATATATATATATAATATATAAGTTTTTGCCACTGTATAAATATACCTATAAGTCTGTGAACTGTATAAATATTGAGATCCCATAAATATATCTATAAGTTTATACACTGTATAAGTATACATATAAGTTTGTGCAATGTATATATGTATGTATAAGTTGCTCACTGTATAATTTTGTGCATTGTTTATGTATAAGTTTTTGCATTTGTATAATGAAACCTTTTGTATAATGTTCATTTAGACATACACAATTGCACAAAATTATACAAATGCATACATCATATTTGAATGGTTTATTAGTGAATATGTCAATATGAACGTGTCTATAATTTGCAGTTTATTTTTCAGAATCTTAGTCCAACTCCAATGGAACTTAAAATTCTTCAATTGCCTCCTGAGTATGTCCAATCAAATCAATCTCCAACAGAAATATCAGCTGCAAATGATTTGGACGATGATTTTCAGGATCCTCCACGTCCAAAAAATAACAAAGGAAAAGAAAAAGTTGATACTTGTTCATCTCCTCCTAAGAAGAAATCAAGGCAGACAATCACTCCTATTCAGAAGAAGACACCACCCAGGGTTATTTCACAGCAGTCTTGTTTAAGAAAGTCTTCTCGACACGCCAATGTTCCAAAAAGACCTAAGTCACCACTTCCGAAGAGGCAAGCTAAACAATGTGCTAATGTTGCTTCCTATACAGGCATTAAGCAAAATGTTGAGATTAAATCAAGTTTTTCTTCTGAAATACCATCCAACAGCAAGTCATCTGATATTAGTTTATCGCGTGGTGATTTTAATCAATTCAAAATATCGGTATTGTTTTTTTAATTCTATTTTAATTCAACTACTATTTAATTTGTATATTTAACATTAAATTTAATTATATATGTCCAATTTCATATGGAGAAACACTTTACTGATTTAAGGAACTTAATTGAAAAGAACTTCAAAGTTGTGTTGGATTCTATCAAAACTAAGAATGAGGAGGATAAGGTTTGTTAATAGAGATCAACACATAGATTTTATACATAAAAAAACAAATATACAATTAATGTTTTCACTTTAGGGCGATGGTGTAGAAGTTACACATAAAGTGCCAACAATCAGTGTCGATTGGTCCGAAGAAACTTCTCGATATTCACCTTCTGAATTGAACTGCCAATCTGTTTATAATGATCTAAATGATCAAGAGGTATTATACTTATTTATCTTGTTGATCATTCAAACTTTTATGGCGTTTTGTATATATATAATGTACATTTTCTTAAATCTTCTGCAGAAGATTGTTCGAGTAACAGTCCGATCATTTAATCCAGAAGTTAGTATTCAACAATCACATTTACAGTCTCCAGCTGGACACTCGGGATTTAGCCTTTTAGGTCAACAATTCAACACTCCCGAGCCACAAGTAATTTATTAATTTTGTGTTATAAACAACATTATCAATTTCTATATACAAATAACCTAAACATACACATACCGTTTAAATTTTTCCAAATAAATAACATACATATACATATACGTATAAAAATATGATCAGTATACATATACAATTAACTAACTATCCACCACATGTATAATTGTTAGTTGTATAATTTAATATCAACATTCAATTTGTATAACAAATTGTACAATTATGTAGACATAATTATTATTAATATACCAAGTGGTATTTGCTGCAGGTTCACAATAATTTTGAGGTTCCAATCACTTTTAAGGTTCAGAACACTTCAGAGTTTCCAAACACTTCTGAGGTTCAAAACACTTTTGAGGTTTGAATTTATCAACAACTTTTTTTTTTATAATATATAAATATTTGTTTATATTATATCTATTATATATTTAGAGGAGGATTGTTAAAATGTTCCAATTGAAGTTAACAAAGAGGGATCCCAATTCATGAATGATCAAGCAGACTTCAACAATTCATCATTTGTATGTAGTTCTCTATTTTAATCTTCATAAATTTGACTTTATAATTGTATATAATATGATCATTTGAATTCTTTTTTATTTATTATTTTATAATAGCAGGATTTATTGAATGTTATACGTCCAAACTGAAAAGATGGAAAAAGAAGAATTTACAGATACAAAAAAATCAGTATCATCCGATGCCAATAAATTAGTTGTTGAAGAAGTTTTCATGTGTCCAACACCTCTTCAGATGGTGCATGATGAACAATCAAACCTTAATCCAAAAAAAAGCATGGTGTTACATCCTTTGTTTGCTGTGGACGTGCACACACCATTACCAATTCCTAGGGAAAGGCGTCCAGTCCCATTCAACACATCGCCTTATGTGACATCATTTTGATCAGAGTCTTATACAACAAAATTTATTATTTACACAATAATACAGACATACCAATAAATGTTAGTCATATAATGATTATTTCTGACTTTATACATTTCAGGTAGTTCATCAAGGTTTTCTTTCACGTTTGATTTGAAACATCCCTTTGTTTCAATGTCAGGTGTGGATCTTACAACTTTGTATATGCATTTCTGGAAATGATTAAATGAAGGCCTGCTTGTTAAGCATAACACAAAGTAAATTGTTTTGTACTTCATAAATATATTGATTTAATTATATATACGTATATTTGTATAAAGCTTTACTTTGATTTTGATTTTGTTAGGAAGGACAAAGAAGAGCGATACAAAAAAAAAGGTTTTCTTACAAATGTGATTTCATTTTGGAATTGTCACTGTCCAAAACAAGAACTGGTTCTATAAGCTTGCATACAAAGATCAATTGCTTGATGACTCGATAAGTGTGATATTATATATTTTATTATACAATTGATATATTTAGTATAAATGATAATTTTTGACTAATTATAACTACTTCTTTTTACAGCATATATATGTCATTTTGTATTACATACACAAAAGAGCCAAGCACTCAGACAACAACACATTCAGTTTTATCACTCCTGATTGCAATTTCAATAATTTGATTCACAACATCTGGGATGCTTATTATAACTTTGAAAGTAATATCAATAAGGAAAGTACAGAGGAGTCAATTCTTGAGTACATTAATGGATACAGAATGCATGTTGCTGCACCTTGGCTCATAGTTGATAACATTCTCATTTCTGTTAACGTCAAGGAGATCTATTACTGGATTTTGATCGTTATGTCCTTTAATGATAGATGTATACAAATCTATTATTCTCTAAGTGGTGGTGCACTACACGATTCAAAATTTGAAAATGAGATCAAGAAATATGCACATCTTATTCCCATGTATCTATCTAAGTCTATTTTTTACGGAAAGAAAGACATTGACATATCTTCACACCCGAAATACAAGTCCCACTCTGAGTTTGACTCGTTTGAAATGATTTATGTCAAGGATATACCACAACAAACTGAAGGAAGCTGGTAAGTTTTATTATGGTTATTTTTATTTCTATTGTTATTGTTAATTTTATACTGACCATAAAATTTGATGTGTCTTATTTTCAGCGATTGTGGGCTATATGTTGCTGCTTACGCAAACCATATCCGTAATGGAAATGGGGTTCCAAATTCCTTCGATTCAGAGTTCACACATATTCGATATGCTGCATTATTGTGGAATTATGAGATGCAAAAGATCCAAGCCGATGCCACTAGTGACAGCGAGGCACAAGAAAGGCGAATCAGGATTCACAGGGGTTGCGATAGTAGTGAAAGGATCACAATTAATTAGACCAATAGTACTAATTTTCTGTTTTCTTTTGTATATGCAAATGACAGGCATAATAACCTTGAATGTTTTGAACTTTCCTGATTTTTGGTTGGAATATACTCGTTTGATCATTTAAGCCTTTTACTTCTTTGTTTTTTTTGTTAATTTCATTATATATGCAATTTAACACTTTAATAATTATACAAACCAACTTATACAATGTATATTTATACATTAACTGTATAAATCTAGGAGTATGTTTTATGTTGAGTATATATATATATACATTGTTAGGCTTATACAATCGTTCATAAAGTATAAATATATAAACCACTTAAATAACAACGTACATTTATACATTAACTATATAAATCTAGCCAACTTATACAATCGTTCATGAAATATAAATATAGAGTGTACATATACATTTTCTGTTCAAAAAGAGGAAAATATTTCAATATAACAAATACACATAGAATTATTTGTACTAGCATAAATACAAAGAGAATAATAATATGTTCAATATAACTTATACAATTTCTGTATATGATGGACAATATATACGACAACGATAACTCATACTATATACAAGAGAATGAATAAAAAAAAAAAAGAACAAAAATGCTCACTGTTAATAGGACATAACAAATTTTTTTCATCATCACCATTCCAACTCATATAGTTTTAAACACAAAATCAGTTGCGAATAACATTCAAGTATCTATAAAATTCAATATTACACTCCAATATAATCGAAAAAGCTCATTAAACTTTTTCAGGCATGTTTCTACATGGACGCCTATTGTGACCTGCAACTCCATATGTGCTACATGTATGCTTCCCTTTGAGACCAAGCAATTCACATGTTGTTTTTGCACGAGGTTTCTTTTTTGACCTTCCTGGAGGTCTTTTGAATTTTGGAGGCCGAACTTCATCATACATTACGTATTCAAGTATCGCCCATTCTGCTACATCAGGCAATGAATAAATCGGTATCTCATAAATCTTCAAAACTATCATTGGTTTATACAAATCCGAGCAATATCCATTAGCTACTAGACTTTTCCACTTCAGCACAGCCCAAGCATGTTCACATGGTATTTCTTCGTATTGAAACTTTCCACAACTGCATGTTTTATACTTTAAATAGACCACAAAACTCCTACCGTCATCAGTCACATTGAGTATATATTCAGTCGACGGCACAACCTGTTTCATACAAACAAATTTATGTATATGTATAAGTTTATGCAATTGTATATGTATTAATTCTAACTGTATGCATAACTGTCTTTATACAATTTTAAAACAATTAATTACTGATTAATCAATATTAGATATACATAAAACATAGCCCCATTCATGTGCTCATTGCTTAATTTTTGACCAGTATATTCTGAAATTTTTCAATCAATAGAGTAAATGTGCATGCTGCCTAGTGTTTGTTGTCATGATTCCATCTCCCAAACATCAGTCTAACCTCTTCCAGAAAATTTAAAATTGGTAATTACCTCGCAGACACTAGTACAACATTTATACTCTCTGCAATATATACGTCATAGCCCATCCCCGATGAGTTTCTGCATGACACCTAGATCACTTATCATATCCATCCATCTCCAAATATTTTTTAACACCTACATCAACCTTTTCAACGGTATCCAGTAGCCTATCAAACTCAAGTTTATTGTACGTCTTTGCCATTGTATAAAATACAAGACTTAGCTCCTTGGAGGACTTTCTAAATTTCTTTTCAACATTACCCCACAAGTACCACATACAAGAATAATGCAGCACATTATTATACACTCTTATCACTGCCTTTATAATGCTTCATTTCTATCAGAGACAACACACATATTACTCCTTTCCCCATAAGCCTCCCTTAGTTGTACAAACAATCAAGTCCAAGCGGCGTCATTTTCGAATCAATAATACCATAGGTCAGTGGAAAAATATGTCCTACATTTTTATTTATATACAAATTAACATAAAATAAAAAATATACATTCAAAAACACACTGAAACATACATGTTCCATCCATTGTACTTGCAGCCACAAACATGCCATTTTATGGTCCTCTTAGGTGACTTCCATCAACAACAATTACAGGCCTGCAATGATCAAAGCCTTGTATGAAACTATTCAATGCAACAAAAAGATATAAGAACTTATTTTTGTCGATTTTGTTTAGACGTATATGCGAGCCTGGATATATAATATCCATCATATACAAGTATGCGGTAAGTTTGCTGTAAGATGCAGAAGTGGTGCCCCTCAAGGAAATCAAAGCCTTCTCTTTAGCTCTCCAAACCAACGAGTTATTAATATCAACTCCGAGATATATTTTCACATCACTCCGAATATCAGAAGGTGTATATTTTCTCTTGTGATCAACGAGATTAGGCTTAACAATCCCACCAATCATCATGCTTGTTGCCTGTTTTAATGAATAAACTATGTCCTTCAGAGGACAAGTATGATCTGTATTAAATGCTCGACTCCGAAACATTCCAGACTTGTTGATATTTGATGCTTTCATTAACCACTCACATTCCTCAGAAATACATTCCAGCGGATAACTACATCATCAAATACAGCATAACACATCAATATACGAATAATTAAAATAATATATACAGTTATGTATTTGTATGTAGAAACTATTTACCTTATTATATTTGACTTCACTGTCCTATATTGAAATCTCTTTTCAATTGCATATTTTTCCATCACAGTTTTCAAAGTAGCTTTGTCCTTATACAGTTGGTCAACCTCCATGTATTTATTACATAGATCTGAAATGACTCCATCGCAGCTCGCTGACACTAAAACACAAAGCGGCTCAACCAATTCACCAATTGTCATATGCCTATTATCAAATTCAGCAATACCATCTATACAAATAGATCTAACCATACCCTTCTCCTGATTTGAACTTTCACACAGTTCAGTGGTATTGTTACTATTATCCAGTTTGCTTATACAAATTAGATACTTGTTGAATTCATTCGCAACCTTTTTAAGCATGGTATACACTCTAACACCCATGTTGTTGTGAATCAACATTGGTGTGTTGCTTTTTTCAACCTCTTACTCAATTTTCAGCTTAATAACATTCATTTCAACCCCAAGTTGCGTTGCAATAACATTGTACAACTCCTTATACGATGAACTTTCTTTGAAAATAACCCCCTCAATTGTATAATCAACGTAACAATTGTCACTGTCCCATCCATCAGAATGCATAATTAAAACAGCTAACGAAGCCATTTTTATAATTTCTGTATAAAAAATTAAGTTTTATATACATATACATTTATATGATTGAAAATTGCAACAACAAAAAGAACATATACTTATAAAAATTATAGCGAATTCAACTTTTGATTTATATACATATTCCTCATATAAACTTATATAAACGATTATATATACAAATTAAAGCTTTATACAACACTAATAGGTATATGTATATAAATTACAGCGAATTCGAATATTCATTTATGTACATATTCCCTATATACACCTATATAAAAGATTATATACATAAATTAAAGCTTTATACAAATATACAATTGATAAAATAATATACAAATATACAGATTCATCTATCCAAATCAAAGACGTACCTGCATTGTATAAAAATACGAATTCGAAACAATAGTCAACAATTTCATATATGAATTATACATATCTGACTGAATCATATCAAAACACCTATACGTATAAACTCGTAACAAATCATAATACAATTTCATCGTCATTCATAGATTCGACAACAAATATATAAATTCGAACAAAAATATGACTGTGAACAAAGCGAATCTGCGATCCAAAATTCAAAATAATTAACAATATCATCCAGAAAATTTGATGATCACAAATTTTGAAATCATAACTGTTAAACTATATTATGAACAAAATATACAACTCGGAATCTACATTCAATTTCAATTAATTAAAATTTTAAAGCAAATCTTATTTTCAATAGAGGCTGAATACCAATTTCGATCAGAAAAAAATAAAATCAAAGTATTCTTCAACATGAAATACATTTTACCTCCTTTTGATCGTCAAATTCTTGATCGATTTTCTGAACTGAGATTCAATGGAGTTCCTAGTGATGAAGAAGACATAGAGGGAAAGAATTTCTACTGACACATAATGTGCTTGACTCCAGCGATTTTTTTTCTTTTATTGCAATCAAAATTACCGCCTTTTTTATTATTTTTTTAAAAATAAAATTGTATGTAAACGGAATGAGGCAACCGAGATATATAGAAAAACAACTCCATAGCAAACACAAATTTTGCTATGGAGTGCAATTATATAAAGCATAGCCATGGAGTACAAATACGAATTTTATATTTGCTATACATAAAAATTTCTCTTTATTTAAAACCCTCTATCATTTGGTCCATATATTAATTAGAAAAGAAAAGAAAGAGAAGACAAAAACATACCTGTGCGGCATCGAACAAGGACGAATGCTTCAGGTAAACTGCACCTGACTCTATTTAATATGTATGTTTGTTGGTTGTTACATTAATATGATTATTATAATAATGATGTCTTGTAAAAAAGGGGATAAGGGTCTGAAAAATATCTTAACTTTGGCCGAAATTGCTGTTACGATACCAAACTTTTATGAGGACCTATTACCCCCTAGACTATTTAATACTGTATTTTAAACATATATATGTGCCCACGTGGACATAAAAAATATTGCATTATTATAAATAGTAATATGTCCACGTGGACACATATATACCTTTAAAATACTCTATTAAATAGTTCAGGGGGGTAAAAAATACAATATTAAATAGTCTAGGGGGGTAATAGGTCCTCATGAAAGTTTAGTATCGTAACAGCAAATTCGGCAAAAGTTGAGGTATTTTTCAGACCCTTTTCCCTAAAAAAGCAAGGAAAACATTTTTTTTTTCTCAAAGTTCTACAAATTTCAATATAGGTCTAGGCGTTTTGGGTTGGAAATAAAAAAAGGAATTTGGCTGCCAATGATTGGGATAATAATTAGGCAATGATTGTGAGGTAATCTTTAAGGTTTGAGATGATATTGAATGGATTATTTTGTTTAAAAATAAGGTACTGCAAATCTCTTCAGATTAAAATTATCGATGGTGTGACTTGACATTTTTCTTCTGTTCCTCTCATAGTTATCACATTATGATTTTTTTTTTTTGATATATTGAGATAGTAAATTAAATATGAATATTATTATATTTATGATATTGGGGAAATTGGAACAGAACCCTAGACTTGAAATTTGGAAAATATGAGAATTGACATGTTAATAGGTATCAAGATTAGTAGCTTGATTATAAACTTGAGTGAGTTATTGGGTCTAGTCTAGACATAGAGTAATATGAGTGTTGTTAGTTTTCAAATCTTATGATTGTTATTTATTTGAATAGATTACTTTGATTTGGAAGCCCAACAAAGGGGAAGGCCCAAGTCTCGGAGTAATTGCTCGATTGTTTAAGGCAAATGGATTTCTAAACCCTTGTTAAGTGTATAGAATTGTGCATTTCCTTGTGGTATGTGTGTTGGGGAGTAATGGGACTTGGTGATGGATTGACTTGTCCATATTGAATAATTCTAATGATGAAAAAGGGGTAATAAAAGGCAATGTGATTAATTGTTGGTGTGTGATGTGTTGAGAATGGTTTGAAAGACTTAAGGACTCATTCTTGATGTTGTATCATGATTGTATTTTTGTGAATTGTGCATTATTATAAAAATGGTCAGCTTCTCATTATTTATGTGAACATGTTATTTGCATTGGTTCTGAGACATGGTTGTGATAAGTGTTATGTGAATTGAGGAAGAATAAGAAATTAAAGAGGATGTACCATTTCAAGGGAGGTGTCGCGCGCCGCGATGGATACTATTAACGAGGGATGTGTCGCATGCCGCGGCGGATACTATTATCGAAGGACGTGTCGCACACCGCGACATATTTTATTTTTGGGAGTCGTGTCGCTCACCGCGATGGATGCATGGACAAATATGTCCCCCATTGGTCCTAAACTAAGAGAAAGCGGGTGCGTATCATTAGGTCAGAGATGCATCACTATACTTGACATTGCATTTCATTGCATTGCGCAACTTTATCATTGGTGAACTTGATCTTATGTGTTGCTGATCTTGTGAGTTCCTTTTGTTGAACATGTGATTGATAAATATTGAGTTTGTTGTTGAGGATACGTAATTGGTAGAGTGTTGTTGTTGAGTTGTGTGCTATGTAAATTGTAATTTGTTAGGTTGGGCTGGTTTTATTGATTTCACGTATCAGGACACTTCATTCAATACTAAGTGCCAACGATCGTTATGTAGTAATATAACCCAACTAAGTGAGTTGGGATCGAGTCCCAAGGGAGTGGTTCACAACTTTATTACACAACTTTTTCTTTTTCATTCTTTTCTTGTTTTTCTCTTTTTTTTTTTATATGGAGGGGTTCCATTTTTCTCAAAACCATGGGTCAAAGGAGACTTTCTTGTACTTCTTGATTTACCTTCTCTTTTTCACCACACCCCAAACTTAGGCTTCTGGTCTAAGTTGGCTATTCAAACAAACCACAAATCATGAGTATTATAGGTAATGGATCAAGAAAGATTACATTTTCGTAAAGTTTCTTCCAATAAAAGGTTAAGGCACAAAGAGTGGTCAAGTGGGGTTCACAGACTCACAAGGTAGGCCACAAAAAGAGGTATAATGTCAAATTGTTTCACACTCTTCAAAGTTGCCTAAGATCATATCAAGAGATTGCATCACCTAGTCAACTGGATCAACAGGGTAAATTCTAGGTGTCATCACACATGGTTCATGGTAAGCTCATCACACAAGGCATTAACACTATGTCAAACAAGACTCCACACTTTCGCTAGTGTGCAATGTTCATCGCAAGAGACTTAATTCGATACTTGGCTAGTCACAACGAGATGCAAAAAGTTCACATATTGACTATGCAACTTCTTTTGTCTCTCATCGTAGCCGCACATTCATTTTTGTTCGATTATGAGCACTATTCAAGTCATCGGTATTGATCAAAACCGATACTTAAATTTGCAAGAGAATAGCCACATTCAACACAAACAAGAGGTGGCACAATTTTTTTCGGAAGGGTCCAAAAAACCATTTATCATTAAAAACAGGAAGCCACAAGCTCAATCATCCACAAAATCAGTGTAAAACACAATTATAGCTCAAAAACCCAAATATATACACAAAACATACTCATAAAAGGTCACAAAAGGAGGGCCTCACCCCACCACAAATAAAATCATTTGTCCTCAAATGCAATCAAAATAATATCCAAAAAATATAAAAGTAAGACAGAGAGGGAGGTAAAGAAGGAATCATGTCTACTCGGTCACTCTATCTATCTGGGCATAAGTGCCCGGTGCATCAATCTGGACTTGGGCATCAATGTTCGGAGTCACCTCAGAAGGAACATTAGCTGCACTAGGGTCAACCAAGGGTGTATCTGCCAAAGAAACCTGCACAGCTGCATCTACCATGGCCTCCTCAGTCTCAGTGAGGCCCTCATACGAAGCTTTCTCATCAACCTCAAGCATCTCCTCATCCGTCTCCGTCTCAAACTCGGGATCAGTTGTCTCTTCAACTCTAACCTCATCTCCGGTGGTAGTCGGAGGCATATCTGGTACATCTGGGATCTCCACCATCCCGAAAATCATGGACTTCTCGGTAGGCTTTAGCTGATCCACATCACTCCTCAACATAGCAATAGCGGCCTTTAAAGTCGTCGCCTCCTCGGTGGCCAGTTGGCCACACTCACACACCGCTATCCTAGTCAGAAGGGCTTCAATAATAGCGCTCAATTATGTCACATCATCATCTAGGGCAGTCTGAATCATGCCCGGAATGGATTCCTAGATTCTGGCAGCACAACGATCGGCAGAATGGGCAAGCTGCCCTATCCAGAGTAATGTAGCCTAAGTGAGCGGGGTTCGGAATACGACAATAACATGTCTAGGAGGCAGTGCAGCGACAGAAGAACCTGGAGTGTTGGAGGGAGCAGCAATAGAACTACCTGAAGGCCCAAGGGCCGAAGTAGACAACGATGCCTCTGTAGGTAGTGAGTCTGAGTCCACAATCGGGGAAGAATCCACTGGGGCTGCCTTCTTCTTCTTCTCCGCCTCATCTTTCAAATACTCAGCTTTGGTCCTCCAGATATTGGTAGAGGATGTGGGAATCACCATCTGTGCCATAGTCATCCCAGATTTATCCTTGTCTCCTCGATGATACAACCTAGACAAGTTGCCTTAGCTAGGCGAAGGATTGACTCATTCTATGATGGCATGATAGTGATGAAGCCAAACCAGAACCGGGAAGCTATGTTGAGATCTTTCTTTTCAATCAGTGCTCCGATCTCCTGCCACTTGGGAGTACCGTCTGATATGAGCAGGGCCAACCATTTTTTCATATTGTCCAAAGTCTTTGTCCTAATCAAATGTTGGCACTCGTCATCAATGTCATCGGGACAATCCAGGACATCATTAATAGCCTCACTGTCACACTTGACCTTTTTTCCCCAGACACCTACATAGTCAATCGATTTGAATGCTACTACCTGTTTCTTTCTCTGTGGTATCAAGGCCCTATAAGAAGCATAGAACTCCTAGACTCAATTTGGAATATATGGGCCATGGGGTTGGTGAAGATCTGGAAATTATGATACTTCAGACAGCTCATAATTTCTGGGTACCTATCAATCACCCCATCAGTGGACAGACGCTTCTCCTCAATAATCGTCCTCAGCCCCTCAGTCTTTAATCTTTCCATAGACTTGGGGGTTGGACCCTGAACTGGTAGTGCAAGCACAACTGCATGTGCTGGTATTGGAGGAGAGGAAGTGGTGGGCTGAGGAGTCCTGATCCTAGACAGATGGTTCATCCTTTTGGAGTGCAGCTCTGCCCTCTGTGCTGCTATCAACTCATCATCATCAGAAGCTACAGTCTGAGGCTCCTGGTGCTAACCCTCACTCTCAAAATTGGTGAGGTGAGTGGCGTAGATGACATTACTGTTGGAGCTGACTTCCGGTGACGCAGGTGCCTTCTCTTTTCGTTTGCCTTTCCCACCAGATGTGGGAAGTTTGGTGGCCTATCCCCTGGATGCAGTTGCATCCTCATTGAGTGTAATCCCCTTACCTTTCTTTCGGGGTGGCATGTTTCTCCTAGCGACATTCGGTCTAGCCATGTCTGCAAAACATCAAGAAAAGTTAGAAATAATTTAATCAAAAGCACAGAAAAATAGTTGCAAATAGACTCACCGATCCAGTCGGCGAGTCGCCGAATTACTTTGGTGAGCTAGATCGGGCTTGCCGAAAGGATTGGCTCAAAATTCTTAGAAAAATTTGGCAAGTCGGTGATAAGAAGGCCTTTTGGGGAATCTCCGACATCATTTGCGAGCAATGATTAGCGCGCCGAAAGTTACAGTGCAATTTAACGTACAGAGCTGCTGACAAAAGACGATCAAGAAGACTTTCGGCGAGTCGAGTGTCTTCAGCGACCTCAGGTTTCTAGCTGAAAGTTACAGAACCAAACTACTCATTTAGAATGAAATAAAGGCAAGATGGGGAACTTCGGCGAACCGCCGAGTGGTTCGGCGAACCGCCGAGTGGTTCGGCGAGCTCAACCCAGCTCGCCAAACGACCCAACATGCCTACTTTTAACCCAACTTCTCGAATTCAACATCGCAACCCCTGAAAACAAAATCAAAGTATATACACATCAAATTAAAGCAAGACCCCATTACCCCGGGATACTCATACTTCTCCCGGTTTTGCCAAATTTGGCCATTTGACGACTTTGGCTCTTAAGAATGACGTCAACTGCTCTATCATTGGGCAAATTGCATCATTTGGCACAAATACGGGCTACTTAGACTTCACCCGACTAGACTCAACAACATGCAAACACAAACCCACAAGATTTAACCAATTTTAAGGCATAAAATTACGGGAATTCAACATTTAAGGCATTACGGGGAAGAATATCGAATTAACACAAGAACATGCAAACACATTTAAGATCAGAGAGGCCCAACATACATCGCTAAGATAAGATTATTGCAAATGAGTACAAAATCGCTAAAAATAAACTCGGGGTTCGAAAAACCAACCTTATATGCCGATTAAACAAGATTGAAATGCTAGGCGGCAACGCAATCCACTTCGAACACATAATCAACGACTAAAGCACTCTAAAAATGCAAGAAATATAGAAACTAATGTGCAGGTGTGAGTTTGGAAAGATTAAAAGAGAGGGAAAGTGAAAGAGTTGGAAGTTTAAACATTTGGCCTTTTAAAAACCGTCCAGTTCTCGCCCATTCGGCGACATTATTCGTGCTCGCTGACCTACTCGGTGACACGCCGAGTGGTCACTTACCTCGCCGAGTTTTATGTACCTCCAGTTAATATGGGGATCCAAACGGCGGACTAGATCGCGATCGCCTACATGGTCGGCGATTTGCCAAGTTGCTCCTGGGATCGCTAAATTTTACAGACTCCACTTTGAAAATGTCTTGAGTCCAACAGTGATCTAGGTTGGGCATGCCGACCTCTTTGGAAACACGCCTACTAGATCCTTAGCTCGCCAACTTGCACTTTTCAACCACTTTCCACACTTTGACTTGCACATTCAACACACCATTATTTCAAACTTAAAGAAAAAATAAATAAAAACTTGGGTTGCCTCCCAAGCAGCGCCTTAGTTAACGTCGTGGTACCATGCAAGCCCGCACTTAAACCTCATTCTTGGGGTTAGCCCTAGTGGCACTAGGCAAACCCCCTTGTTGTCTAGGGTTTAGATGAGATGAGATATGACCCATTTGGGTCTCCAACTGCTTGATCGATATTGAATGGGAGGTAACGGTCTAGCTAAGGGTCGACACATCTTCTTTCATCTCTTTCAAGATCTTGTTTGATCCTTCAACTTTATTGAGGATACGAGAAAGCATATCCTTCGACCGGCCACCTTCCGACTCCTTTGGCTTTTGGCACTCGTGGGGAGGCACATATCGATCATTCTCCCCATCTTTCCAATTGGGATTTCGGTCCCTCCATTCTCGATCATGATCTTTCAAACCTTCATCCCTACTCCAACCTTGGTTACCACCTTGCCTAGGGTAGTTTGAACGATAACCACCACTTTGGTTGGCTAGGAAATTTCCCTTTTCATTGTACAAAGCCTCAAACTTTGCCTTCTCAGGGTTAGCACACCCGACACCCATGCCATTGACACCTCGAGCACTAGCGTATATGACATTTTTAGACAAAATGTCAAGTTGTGTCATGATCTTGACCATGTTCTGGTCCCTCTCTTGGTCTTTCTCTATTTGCTCCTTGGTTAGTTTAAATGTGAGAGGGGAGACTTGGTCTTCACGGGTATACCACACCCTATTTATGGTAGTCATGCCATCCAAGAGCTGAGCCGCTATCACATAAGGTTGCTGCATCAAACCTCCCGGAGAAAGTTGGTCAGCAACACCCTTATTTATCGAGTCAAGACTCCGATAAAAATACTGCAGCAACACGTTGTCAGGCAAACCATGAGTTGGGCATTGAAGCACCAACTTCTTGAATCACAACCAAGTTTCATGAATTGGCTCACCTTCCAGATGCTTAAAGCTCTGAATGCTGTCCTGAAGAGTCATCATCTTCGAGGAGGGAAAAATTGCACTTGAAATGCGGTAACCAACTCCTCCCACGAAGTGATTGATTCACGTAGCAATTCAGCCAACCACTTACACGTTTCTCCCATCAAGGAGAACGGGAACAACCTCAACCGGACCGACTCTTGGGAGGTGTTCCTGAAGGAGAACGGTCCTCATACATCCATAAAGTTTATAATATGCTCATGGGGATGCTCATGAGCCAAACCATTGAACAGCCCGTTCAATTGCAAGAGCTGCAAAATCGTACTCGTGATGTGAAACATCGTATTCCGTTTGGCTGGAGGTAAGCGAATGGCACCAATACCTCCCATGAGATGGGGGTCATTAGCATGAGGCTCGTTGACATCATTGAGGTTTCGGATGCCATCTAGATGGCCTACTTGGCTGCCATTGCTGCCATTGCTGCCATTTACGCTTATACTTCTTGTTTCAATCACACAAACAAGCAAAACAAAACTAAAATTAAGTAAGTACAACTATGGCTATCAAGAACAAAATTCAGCTTAACTAAAAATTCTCAAGTAACACCACTCCCCGACAGTGGCGCCATTTTGATTTCACTTATCAATACACTTCATCCAATACTTAGTGCCAAAGATCGTTAAGTAGTAATATAAACCAACTAAGTGAGTTGGGGTCGAGTCCCAAGAGAGTGGTTCGTATTTGAGAATCAATAGAAAAGCATAAATATGCTCAAGTCAATCATAGGTAAAAACATTTACGAATAAAAGCTTGGTTCAAGTCTAGGGTGACACAAGTGTCAAATAACATGGGAATTTGTTTCAACTATCAGCTACAACAACAAATAACACAAAATAACAAACATGGAGACGAGATTCTTGTGATGCGATTGGATGATGGGCTAAGGTAGACAAACGTGTGATTGAAATTAATAATGAATAGCTGTAAATCAGTGAATAAGCTAGACTTTAGTGGGGATAAACTTTCTCCCGAACAATTTACTCCGAATCAAATTGGCTTCTCTCGAACACCAATAAACAACAATTAAGCACAACCTTCGCTTTAGTCCATTCACTCTCTTGAGCTGAATGTGTGGAAAAGGGTTTATGATTCACTCTCTCAAGATGAACCCATGACAAGCCAATACCCATAGACCATCAAATCAGTAATCTTGGTTTTAAAACCTCTCTCTCGAACAAGCCAAAAACACGAAGGTAGAGTTGCATTTGCAACTACAACCCTTTAGATTAAGCCACAATTACTGAATGAAATCACTTTTAAGCAGCATTTACACTATCAATTAACAATACCCAGCAGCCAAATCAACCCATAATCACATAATCACACCCAAGAATTGGGGTTTTAGCTAGACATTATTAAAAGGTAGAAATCGTTACCAAATTCTGTTTCCATCAAATGGGTAAGATTAATATTATCTTTACAAAGGTATAAGATGAAGAATCTTCATAAACTCAGTTCTTAGCTCTCAAACTTGAAAACTGAATAATAATCTATTGTAATGTCTAATTGCATACTAAACTAAAAATTCAAACATGTATTTATAGTCTCCAAAATATGTGCTGCGAAGGTCCATTCGGCGCAATATGTCGAGATTGTCGACCCTTTGGTCAATTTCATCACCTTTTTGCTTTGGCCTTCGCATCTTCAAGTTCTAAAACTTTGGGCGATATGGCACTGCATCGCGGAAACATTCGGCTACTCACCGACTGCTCTTTTCTATCACCGACTTGATTTTCTCCTTCAGGGCTTGGCACAGTAGAACATTAGGTGAGGCCATGGCCATTCGGCAACTCGCCCAATGGTATAGGCGATCCTCAGGCCTTCTTTTCTTTGTTCTTTCAGCTGCCTTGTTCCTTTTTGCTCATTAGTGTCCATGTTTTGTTCCTAAATCCAAATACCTAAAAATCAAGGATTTACATCAGTTGTTGGCACAAAAAATATATTTGAGGACACTAATTCTATTAAAATAAAGCCCTAAATTAGTCCAAATCATGGACTCATCATTTATGCATGTTGTAGTTGTGGAGGTTCGGTTGGGGTGGTAGGAATACCCGTATTCTATTCCCTTAGCTTGTGTTTAGAAGCTTACTTGTTGAGTACCGTTTGGTTTGGTACTCACCCCTTGCTTCTACTTTTTTGTAGGTTACTATCCCGGACCTTGGTGATAATTTCTATTCTCTTCTTTTCCGAGGCTTTCTATGGAGATTTGTGAAGTAGTTGTTTGTCATCACAGCGAACATTCTTACACCTATTTATGATCTTGTTCTATTCTAGAAACAATGTCATTTGAGACTTATATAGTTCTTTTGAATCAATTGTAATACGTTAGAGGTTGTACACGTGACTACCAGGTTTCGGGGGTTTTTGATTTGTGTTGATTATGACTTCCGCATTATTAGATGGTGTTAGTCCCTTTTACTTATTTTACTTCCACATTCACCGTATTAGTTCAGTTTTAGTCTGACTTATCTTGGTGGGATAAGACGAGTGTCATCATGTCCATTTTTGGGTTGTGACAAATGGTATCAGAGCCCCAGGTTCATAGATCTCACATATATACAAGTCGAGTCTAAGTAAAGTCTCGAAGATCGATACGAAAACGTATGTAGTTATCTTCGAGAGGGTATAGTGACTTTTAGGAAAAATCTTTACTTCTTTGATCTCTATTGTGCGTACTTGGCCCGATTTCGATTCTCATCTCTTCACCATCACTCTCACTTATAGTGATAAATCATGCGTAGTTTCTCATGTGAGCAGTTGGTGTGTTATGTATAGCTTGGAGGTTAAATTTGGTTTAGATGTGATAAACTTATGAAAAGGATATGTGGTTATATTCAGAATGTTAAGTGACTCGAAGGGGTTGAGTTAGGTAATGTCTTAACAAATTATTTTGAGAATATCTGAATGATGAGGTTGAACAATGGTTTGAGGGACTTCATGAATGTGTTATCCTTTTTAGGCTAGTTACCTAATTGTGGGAACATTACCTGTGTGGTATAGGCATTATCTAGAGTAGCTCGATAATTTAAAGTGGAATGATTAAGGAATGAATAGATAATAAATTCTGTAACTTTGAAATATACAATTAGTAAAGTTGTCATAACATGTATGGATTGCTTAGAGAATAATGAGAGTGATGATACATCAATTGAGGTCAAAATATCTTTTGTGGTTTCATAGATTGAGTGTATACCAAGGAGGGTCATGATATGACTACTACAACAATACCGATGGTTACTAGGTTAGAGTTATGGAGTGTGTTACTTCTGTCATCGACCCGATCTCTGAAAGAGTGCATATTTCTTTGGGTTAGAGACCGAACAAACTTAATAATGTTTTGCAACTACTCAAGGGGTAGGATGTATTTTAGTGGTGGATCTAACGGGCTTTCATGGTGTAGTACTAGTGGTATATGGAAATGGATATGTCGATTGACAAGTATGAATACTAACTAATTAAAAAGTCATTAGTTATATCAAATGCTCATATAATGAGATTTGATGTTGCATTCACATTTCAGAAACCAACTTATTTGTTACTATGGACGCTTGGTTTAAGCGTTGTTTATACAGAAGATTTTAATGGTGGATTTTTTATATATGATATTAATGTGTTTAGGTTGTAATGTGTATCTCAACAATTTTAATTGAGGACTAGTGATTTCTTTGTAAGCTCTAAGGGAGTGAATCGATATCGAAATGACAAGCTTATGGCTAAAGGAAGTCTTAACGAGTATACTTGTGTGAAGGAAATTGAGGATTTTAGTAACAAAGTGCATGTGAAATTGGGTTAGTCCATTGGATTTGATTTGTATACGTGGGTTAAAGGTGTCATGTTCATAATAAGGTATACCGTGTGATGATCGTAATGACTACCAAGCATAATGGTAATAAGAGTTCGAGAGATTCTAATTATAGGATGGGACTACATGATAATGATTTTTTTTAAACGGCTTATATATAGTAATGATGACCTGCAGGTATTTAAAGTTATGGCTTACTACCACTTGGTGAGTAGCGTGCTCGTATATTTTTTTTACAATGTCTTGGGACATCACTCGAATAGAATTGAAAGGAGTTAGATTTATAATGGAAAGGATTAGTGTAATATAGTTTAGCCTTTGGGAGGAAACGAGACCAAATATATTTACTCTGATTGCTAGGAGTGAAGAATTGGGTTCAGAGACACGTAGTTCAATTTTATTTTGCTATGGTTATGGTGATAGAGCTACGCATCGTTCATATGAGTTAAAAATTGTTGGATAAGATTTGAAGAAGACGTCTACATATGTTCGGCTCAAGTGTGTGGTGATAAGTTCTTTTGTGTTTTTGAGTTTGGTAACTACTAAGGTTGGAGTTTTATTATTTTCTTAAAAATAAACAATACCCTCAATGAAGAGGCGATCAATAATAAACTAAGATATGTGAATTCATAAACATTTTCAATGTATGAGCTAATGTTGATAAATAATGGGATTGGGCTACATAGTTAGAATCAGTATTCAAGATTTTCATTGCGAGTCTACATTCATGGCAGTATGTTTTTGTCAGGGTATGAATTAGTAAGGTAAGAAATGATTGATTGCATCGAGTATTGCCCATTTTGAAGGATTTGTGCATAGGTTTGGTCATAAAGTTTTTTTTTTTTTTACTTTTGATTGTTAAAGGATCTAAGGAAGGATTTCACTTAAAAGTGTTGGTTTAGAGTATCAGGTAAAAAATGTAACGGGTTATTGGTAAAAGGATAAAATTGTGGAACAAGAGTCTAGTGTGTCAAAGAGTTCAGGTATTTGAAAATTGCTCCATGGAAAGAATTTAAGAAAGGTGAATTACTAATAAGATCTGACCCTTGATTCGTAGTTGAAGGTTGTAGGGATTTTTTTCTTTGAGTTTAGTTATGACTATGAGATGTGAACTGGTTCAGTACATACTTACTCGGGGTTTATTATTGACTTTTATAAAGATTGAGTTTTGTTTTGGGTGATAACCAATGATGTGTGGAAGATTCAATGTGGTTATGTCAAGCTAGATTGTTAAAATTCTGATGGGTAACTTATGGATGTTCAACGGTGTGGACCTACAGTTCTACATGGTTAATGAGGATTTTGGGGGGATTGAAACTACTTTATTGATGCGACTACATAGACTATTATGATGCTTTATATAGGCATTTGATGGGGAGTAGAGGTTGTGAGCTTATAGTATATAGAATTATTGGAGTGACCACAGATTTCTCTGAGTGTTGGCATGAGGCATTTGATGGTATAAAATGGTACTTCGAACATGGTATGTGAAAGATTGCATGGAGTTGACATTGTGAATGATTTAATAATTTTATCCCAACAGAAAGGTACTATCAGGTTTGAAATTAGTGATATCAGTCTTGGGTAAAATTCGTATCTATCACATAATGCTTACAAGGAAAGAAAGGGAGCCATAGTTCTGAAATTTTAGAGGCGATAATGTGTTTGCTAAGAATACTTGATACTAGTGACAATTTTATAGTAAGGTTAATGGACGAAGTGGTTATGATGTTTTGTTAGTATTAAGTATGTTGGTATTAGTGGATTACTGTGAGAAGTAATGAATTAAGTATGTGTACGATTGTAATGGGGACTACACTAGTTGATTCTACATGGCTAAAAATCAAGGAGATGGAGTTAGATGAACGGATATGTTTGATATAGACACTATGGAAGGAGTATATTGTGCTATTCTCCCTTGGTTTCGTACTTTATTATGTGATCACCTTCTTCGTCCTGGACATTATTTAGAGTTTGATTCACTACTTATGCACATGCATATTTTCACTTCTATGGATGGATCCCTAGTGGTGAATCGGGTGTACCGATCATATGATTGTCCTCTTAGTAGGGTCACATTCTTGGGCAAACTTGATCATTATAGTTATGTCAGATTTGGTGTTGTTTGGGATAGTTGAAGGATACTAGTGATTTCACACACACAACTTTGGTCATGAGAATTTATAGGACAACTACTATGAATAATTACAGTTGTCCGGCAAACTTAAGATTTATCCCATCATCAGTATCACATTTTAGATATGTGTGATTGAATATGGGGACCATCAGGTCTAGTTTTGTTGTTCTTAAGATTTATCTATAATTATAGCCACTGATCTAGCATTTTGACAGTGTTGTTAGAGATTCAGTATACTTAGGTGTATCACCTCGCTTGGCAGTTACTTAATCATTTTCATATTTGGTTTAGTTATGTTTGATCTTCTCTTGATGAGTACCCGATGTCTAAAGATCAGATTTTTATAACTTAAGTTCATGAAAAGATTGTGTTGTGAAAAGAAAATCTTGAT
The DNA here is from genome assembly GCA_029582605.1 of Solanum gracilifrons. Classification (NCBI taxonomy): domain Eukaryota; kingdom Viridiplantae; phylum Streptophyta; class Magnoliopsida; order Solanales; family Solanaceae; genus Solanum; species Solanum gracilifrons. The sequence continues at coordinate 25,343 of JAJOOH010002340.1, forward strand.
AAGATCTGTGATGGTTTGTGCATTATGAGTGTTTGGTGGTTGGTTAAAGTTCACTTCTGGTTGTAGCTGGTATCGATTGAGAATGTATCTTGGTTATGTGAGAAAAGATTAATCATGATGGTTGTGTTATGATTCAATGGGTTTCGCTTTAGATTGAGTTCATGGGTTAGTCTGTGGCTTGATAATCAGTCTTGATTTGTAGATCTTCCAAAGTTTGATTCGAAAGTTCAATTATTAGTAGTAGATTGATGGAATGGTCTTAAGGAGGAGCTCACTTGCAGAGAAGAACACTAACTCTGGAAGATCATGCCTCAAGGTTTTGGTAACATCAGTTATTCTTCCTTCTTATTCTTTATGTTCGAGGACGAACATGGTTTTAGGGGTGGATAAGGTAATGACCCAGAAGGTCATTTTTATAAAATTACTATTTTATCCCTTCCGATGGTTGTCCCGGGTCATCTTATTTAGTTTGTGAAGTTGGTTTGGAAATTTTGAGCTATTCGTTTAGCTATATTTAATTAATTGTGGATAAGTTTTAAGTAATTAATTAATTTAATTAATGGTTAATGGACAAATTTTTAATTTATTTAAAACCCTATACCATTTGGCCCATATATAAAATAAGTTATAAGAATTTATCACTTTTAGTACATAATTTATTTACAAAAGAAAAGAAAGAGAACACAAAAAACTTACATGTGCGGCATCGAACAAGGGAGAATGCTTCAGGTAAACTACACCTTACTATATTTAATATGTATGTTTGTTGGTTGTTACATTAATATTATCATTATAATAATGTTGGCTTGTAAAAAGGGAAATGAAAACATTTGATTTATTTTAAAGTTCTGCAAATTCAACATAGGTCTAGGCGTTTTGGGTTGGAAAGAAAAAAATGAATTTGGCTGCCAATGATTGGGATAATAATTAGGCAATGATTGTGAGGTAATCATTAAGGTTTGAGATGATATTGAATGGATTATTTTTTTAAGAATAAGGTACTACAAATCTCTTCAGATTAAAATTATCGATGGTGTGACTTAACTTTTTGCTTCTGTTCCTCTCATAGTTATCACATTATGAATTAAGATTATTTTTGATATATAGAGATAGATAATTAAATATGTATTATTATATTCATGATATTGGGGAAATTGAAACCTAATCCTGGATTTGAAATTTGAAAAATATGAGAATTGACATGTTAATTGGTATCAAGATTAGGAGCTTGATTATAAATTTGAGTGAGTTATTGGGTCTAGGCTAGACATATAGTAATATGAGTGTTGTTAGTTTTGAAATCTTATGGTGGTTATTTATTTGAATAGATTACATTGATATGGAAGCCTAACAAAAGGGGAATGCTCAAATCTCAGAGTAATTGCTCGATTGTTTGAGGCAAGTGGATTTCTAAGCCCTTGTTAAGTGTATAGAATCGTGTATTTCCTTGTGGTATGTGTGTTGGGGAGTAATGGGACTTGGTGATTGGTTGACTTGTCCATATTGAATAATTCTAATGATGAACAAGGAGTAATAAAAGGCAATGTGATTAATTATTGGTGTGTGATGTGTTGAGAATGGTTTGAAATACTTATGCACTCATTGTTGATGTTGTATCATGATTGTGTTGTTGTGAATTGTGCATTATTATGAAAATGGTCATCTCCTCATTATTTATGTGAACATGCTATTTGCATTGGTTCTGAGACATGGTTGTGATAAGTGTTATGTGAATTGACGAAGAATAAGAAATTAAAGAGGATGTACCATTTCGAGAGACATTTCGCGCGCCGTGATGGATACTATTATCTAGGGATGTGTCGCATGCCGCGACGGATACTATTATCGAAGGACGTGTCACACGCCGCGACAAATTTATTTTTGGGAGTCGTGTCGCTCACCGCGATGGATGCATGGACAGATATGTCCCCTATTGGTCCCGGACTGAGATACAGCGGGTGTGTATCATTAGGTCAGACATGCATCACTATACTTGACATTGCATTGCACATCTTTATCATTGGTGAACTTGATCTTGTGTGTTGTTGATCTTGTGAGTGCCTTTTGTTGAACTTGTGATTGATGAATATTGAGTTTGTTGTTGAGAATATGTAATTGTTAGAGTGTTGTTGTTGAGTTGTGTGCTATGTAAATTTTGAATTGTTAGGTTGGGCTGGTTTTATGTAGTTTGTAGTTGTGGAGGTTCGGTTAGGGTGGTAGGAATACCCATATTCTATTCCCTTAGCTTGTGTTTAGAAGTTTACTTGCTGAGTACTGTGTGGTTTGGTACTCACCCCTTGCTTTAACATTTTTGTAGGTTACTATCCCGGACCTCGTGATACTTTCTAGTCTCTTCTTTTCTGAGGCTTCCTATGGAGATTTGTGAGGTAGTTGTTTGTCATCTCAGTAAGCCTTCTTACTCATATTTATGTTCTTGTTCTATTCTAGAAACAATGTCATTTGAGACTTGTATATTTCTTTTGAATCAATTGTCATACGTTAGAGGCTTGTACACATGACTACCCGGTTTTGGGGGTTTTATTTTGTGTTGATTATGACTTCCGCATTATTAGATGGTGTTAGTCCCTTTTTCTTGTTATACTTCAGCATTCACCGTATTAGTTCGATTTTAAGCTGACTTATCTTGGTGGGATAAGATGAGTGTCATCACGTCCATTTTTGGGTCATCACAGAAAGAATTTAAATCTACTTTATATTATAACATCAATGAATATTTACGGGTTAAACACATACAAAATTTAACAATTTCATTATATTGCAATCAAGGTTTGTATAATAATGACATCAAATTACACAAAGAAGATTAAGTGTTACCTTTTGCAAAGATTAATTCACAAAAAATAACACGATTAGGAACCACGAACTCGAAACCACGAATACCAACCTCAAACTCCACTTTTTTTCCTTTGATGTTGTGCTTTTTTTTTTTAGAGTTTATGTTTGTGTTGCTTTTTTTCCTCGAGAGTAAAAGTTTTTGTAGTATATGTAGAGTCTAGTCTCTTCTCCTTTTTCTCCTCCTTTTTCAGATGTGCGTGTGTATATGTATTATTATTATTATTATTATTATTATTATATAATAGAGAGTGGAGTGTGTGTTGTGCTTGGGGGGAAAGTATGTATGTGAATTGAAACTGGTGGTGTTCTTCTTTATTTTGGGTGAGAGCTCTGTACGTATGTGTGTGTGTTTAATGTGTTGTATTTTTTGCCAAAAAAATCCCCCCCTCTCTGATTGTTCTCTATCGTTTATATATAGGGGAGGGGTATGAGTGGAGTGTTGTTGTTGTGGAGTTGTGGTAGATGGTGAGTGGAATTGTGATGGAGAGTGGGAGGAAATGTAGGTAAGTGGGGTAGTTTATGCTAGTTTAGGTTATTTTTTTAATAATATAATATAATATAATATAATATAAGGAG